>RJWJ010047793.1:0-10836 GCA_004363605.1 Indri indri | reverse complement strand
CAAGTGGCATGCTTTACTACTTTTCTTTAGATTAAATAACACATTTTACTTACGCAATAAATTATACATTAAGCATAACAATTACAGTCATATGTTTGTTTTATCCTACAACAGAGGTAATTTTGGATGATTCTTTGATTATATCAAAACCTCAATCTCCTACATTGTACTCCATAAATTTTCAGTGTTAACTGCTTAGTAAAACCTAGAAACATAGAATATTACAAATTTGAAATGAATACTTTGATAGGCACAAATTATCAAATATATTCACAAAGTAGAATATATATTAATAAATAGAAGTATATGTAAAATGTTTAAATTAAATTAAAATCTTTTCACAAAAAGAAGCCTAGAGCCACTTTCCATGACTGGTAAATTCTACTAAACATTTAGTGAAAAATTAATGCCGGCTCTTCACAAACCCCTCCAAAAATAAAAGAACATTATTGAGAATACTCTCCAGCTCATTCTATGAGAACCCTATTACCCTGATACAAAAGCCAAACAAAAGCATTCAAGTAAAGAACACTATGGAATAATATCCCTGATGAGTATTCACACAGAAGCCACACACACACACACAAAAACCTAGCAAATTTAATACGGCAACACCTAAGAATGATTGTACGTTACCAAACTGGATTAATTCACAAATGCAATGTTGGCTGAACATCCAAAAAAATCAGTCAATGCAATACACAAACAGAACAAAGAACAGAAAAAACAATCTTAATAGACACAGGGCCGGGCGCGGTGGCTCACGCCTGTAATCCTAGCACTCTGGGAGGCCGAGGCGTGCAGATTGTTTGAGCTCAGGAGTTGGAGACCAGCCTGAGCAAGAGCGAGACCTCGTCTCTACTAAAAAAAAAAAAGATAGAAAGAAATTATCTGGACAATTAAAAATATATAGAAAAAATTAGCCGGGCATGGTGGCGCATGCCTGTAGTCCCAGCTACTCGGGAGGCTGAGGCAGGAGGATCACTTGAGCCCAGGAGTCTGAGGTTGCTGTGAGCTAGGCTGACGCCACAGCACTCACTCTAGCCCAGGCAACAGAGTCAGACTCTGTCTCAAAAACAAACAAACAAACAAACAAACAAAAACAATAAATCCCACATAATTTCCCTTTGAAACTGAGCATTTGGTTGTTTAAAGACACATCCTATGTAAAATGGAAAAACTAAAAAACTTCTCAGTTCATTTTTTCATAAAAATTTAATCCTAAGAACAGAAAGGGAGAATGTTAGGGCAGCTTTGAATCTCCCAATTTTCCAATGACAGCTAAAAATCAATTCTGAGCTCTCCCTACTCTTTGCCATCTCTCTCCTAAACCAGCAGGTAACCTGCTGGGACTCTGTTCTCACAAACACCTAAAAGAGCCCAGGAGAGAAATGTAAATCTTTCTCTTCACATTTCCCCAGCTCACAGCTTTTAGAATTTGTTTTACAATCTCAAGGTGTTCCTGAAAAGCTCTGGGACAGAAAGCAGGGGAGGGTAAACTCCAGGCCTTAGTTTCCTGCCCAAAACCAAATCTCAGGGGCAAAGGTTACATCCCCTGCAATGGGCCTGACTGCATTTCAAAGATGACCAAATCTCCAGGGACAGAAAAAACAAAAAGCTGTCAGAAGGACAATAACACCCACTTCCCAATCTTTTTAATTTTTACCCATATCTTACCCTTCCTTTTCTTATATGTATATAATAAAAAGGGTGGAATGTTAGGTTTGTTCCAAATGGGAACCCGAAAAGTATGTATAGGACAGAATGTGGTTAATACAAAACTTAGGCTTGTAAAACAATAGCCTCAGGAGTCTGGAGAGTCCCCGGACTTTGTAAATCTAACAGACAGCTGCTCATTCCTGTCCCCCCTGATAAGGATGGAAGTACCCCCCCTCCCTTATCTCTACAGGATGGACTGATGCAGGGGTCCCAGAGAGTGGTTGTTTTAAATTTTTTTTTTTTTAATTGCAGCGGGCCGTTCTGGCCCAGGTGCTCACTCCCCGCTGAGAAACCCTCTATAAAACCCAAGGCTTTCCCCTCCCTCGGTGTGGACGCTTTTTTGGCCTCCACCCATCTGCACCCAGATGCTCAAATAAACAGCAACATTTTACCATCTTTTTTGTTGTTGTTGTTGGTTTGTTTGTTTGTTTGCTTTAGTTCAGGCCTTGCATTTCAATATTTTAGTATTAGTCCTAGTGGGCTATCAGGGGGAATTTTTTCTTTATTTCTATTTTCTCTAGAGATATCCTTACCTGTGTTATTTCACACTCCAGCTTCCTGGCTGTGTGTGTGCTAGTCTAGAGATTCATGCCCCCCTCTTGGAGGTTTCTTACACTCTTGACTTTTGCTGTGTGTGTGTGAACTAAAATAAAATTTTAAGGCTCACCCCCCCACCGGCTGACTAAATGGACCCCCTCGTGGCCAAAGGAATATCCTAAAACTAAATTACCTGCCAGGAGGAAGGAGGTCAGACACGCCTTATTATGCCCCCCTCCCTTCTTGGGGACATCCTTTGTGACCCATTAACAGGCCTAAGGGTATGCAAGACACACCTGCAGGTCCTCAATTTACACAACAAATCTATGTCTGGCGGCTTGTCTCTGATAAACAGCTCCTTATGTTAAAACATTCCAAGCCTTTAGACAAAGCTTCATGTCTTTAACCAATTACAGGCCAAAGAATCTTTAAACCCACCTATAACCTGTAAGCCCCAGCTTCGAGATGGCCCACCTTTTCAGGCCAAGCCAATGTATGCCTCCCACGTATTGATTGATGACTTACCTGTAACTCCTGTCTCCCTGAAATGTATGAAACCAAACTGTAACCCAGCCACAGCGAGACCACTTGCTCAAGGCCTCTTGGGCGTGGCTCGGGGTCATGGTCCTCAAATTTGGCTCAGAGTAAATCTCTTTAAAATTACTTTACAGAGTTTGTTCTTTTTTTCCGTTGACATGTGAGTCCCAGTCTAGAGGTTTAACACCCCTTTTCTGGAGGTTTCTTACATTCTTGACCTTCGCTCCGACCGTCTCTGGCCGCTTCCCTCATGGGAATTTGGGCACTTCTTAACACTGCCATGTCGTATAAACCCCCGACTAGGCCCTAGTTCAAGACTAGATACCGCCTTCAGTCCTAGGAGGCAGCCACGAATCGCGGATCAGGACTTCACAATTGCTTGGTGCCCAAGGCACGTGTCAGTCACACACACGCCCACTCCGGAATGACCGGACCACCAAAGAAATATCTCATCGTCACCGCTACTTTTTCTTACCTTGGTCTGTGCACACAGTCACCTGGTCACCGCGGTTCCTGCTTAGGCCTTTTCCCTGAGTTGCCGAAAGCCCGGGTTCATTCACCGTTTTGGGGAGTCTCGACGCCCCCATCCCAAGGGCTGCCACAATGAGGCACCAGGACTCCTCTCCCCAATAAGCAGGCATTGAGTCCTCCTTCCAAAGGGAATGGACGATCCCGGACGAGCCCCCAGATTGTTAGAAATGGCCCACGGTGTCGTTTAAGAAAGTAATGAGACGCTGCAAATTGTCCCGGCAAGGCCAAGCCTTTGCTCTGACCAGAAGGCGCGCAGCGGCGGTTTCTCGCCTTTTCTCCCTGAGGCAGACCCAGGGCTGCGTCTCATCCCGTCGGCCGATTTCCACCGCTCAGTCCTGTTCTTACCCGACTGGCTAAGGGGCGTCGTTAGGACACCAAGGCAGAGGACGCAGGGGCTCTTAGGGTAGCGAATGTTTAAAGTTGGCGGGCTAGTCAGGCACAGCAAGGTATGCGGACGGGTGTTACTTCCTGACGCTTCGGCAGGAAAGATCAAGCCAAGGTTATTTCCCCCTACATGCTCTGGGCAGGGCCTGCAGCGGCCTCTGGCGCCCGTGGTCCTTCCCGCCACCCCCATGCGTCTCCAGCCCAGGGACGCAGCGAGAGCCGCGGACAACAGCAGCCAGGCCTGGGCGCGGGGCAGAGACGCCAGGACACCCCAGCAGGCTCGGATCTGGAGGTGTCCCCGTGGCACTCCCAGCTGGGGCGTGGGCTTCCCGCTCTAGAAAGTTTTCGGCAGCTGCTGCTCAGGAGGCTCCACAGCAGCCTGGGAGGGACAGTGGCGGGGAGGTGGCTGGGCGGCGCGGGGGGGCGGCTGGAGGTGGGGAAATTCGGGAGCAGGAGCCGGGCCACCGCCGCTTCGGCCCTTGCGCGCTCCTGCAGCCCAGGCGACGAGCTGCCTCCTCCTCCGGCTGACTCCGGAGAGGCGCCCTCTTCTGCGGGTGCCCGAGCCCGCGTGGGGGCGGCCTGCCCGTACCACCGGTGAGGTCTCCGTGGCCCCTCAGGAATGCCCAGGCCTTCCTCCTAGCTCTCTGCCTGGCCCTGATTGGCAGCACTACCTTGAGACCCTGGGCACTGTAAACTAAAATAAAATCTTAACCCCCCTCCCTTCCCCCGACTGAATGCACTCCCTCCTGGCTGAGCAGATACCCTAAAACCGAACTGCCAGCCATGAGCAGGGAGAGGTCAGATATCGCCATCATATCCCGATTCCTTCTTGGCCATATCCTTTGTAACTCCTTGACAGGCCTAAGGCCATGCAAGACAAACCTGCAGGTCCTCAATTTACACAAGGAATGTATGGCTGCTGGCTTGTTTCTGATTAACAGACTTCCTTAATTTAAAACATTCCAAGCCTTTAGACAAAGCTTCATTTTCCTTAACCAATTACAAGTCAAAGAGTCTTTAAACCCATATAACCTGTAAGCCCTCCCCACACACACCCTTTGGAGGGCCCAACTTTTCAGGCCAAACCAATGTACACCTTCTATGTATTGGTTTATGACTTTACCTGTCTCCTTGAAAGGTATAAAACCAAACTGTAAACCAACTACAATAAATCCACTGGCTTAAGTCTTCTTGGGCATGACTCTGGGTTATAGCCCTCAAATTTGGCTCAGAACGAACCTCTTTAAATTATTTTTCAGAGTTGGCTTCTTTTCCGTTGACAGCATGGAGCAGAGCGTCTTATGCAGACTGGCAGAGAGGAAGGACACAGCAGCACGAGGCAGGCGCCAGGGCACCGCAGGCAGAAGCGATGAGGGACTCCAGCAGGCTCCTGGTGGGGAGGAGTGGCAGAGTGAGTGGCACCATGAGGCCAGTGCATGCTGCTCCCCCTCTCCGTAGATCAGGGCCAGAGCCAGGGTAGCGATTTGTGTGGCACCTGCAGCGGCAGGGCCACCACCCGAGTGCAAGGCCACCGTCAGAGAGCTTATCTGGGAGTGGCTTCCATAGCCCCTGGCCCCTGATGGGTTTCCTGGTCAGCTTCAGGCAAAGCGAGAGGGTGGACGTTGGAGGGTGATGTGAGTGCATCCCCTGAAACCGGCCCCTGCTCCCTCCCCCCAGAGGCTGGCTAGATGAGGTTACACCCTCTGGTGCCACCATTGCCCCCATCCTGCTCTCATGACCTGGCGGACTCAGGGGTCTTCTGTTCCTGGGGGGTGCCCGTGCAACTGCAGGCCCAGGTGAGAGGACAGATGTCCCAGAGGTTTGAGGCCCTGGCAGTCAAGGTCCTGGAGGACCTGGAGGGTTTTCAAGGAGGGGCCACAAGGTCAGGAGAAGGGAGGGTGTTCTGGCCTTGCACAGGCCCCTTGTCCCAGATGTGCTGCTCTTACAGTCCCCAGCCAAACCCGCCAAGCCTTCTGGGTACCGCCCAAGGGCACAGGTGCTGCCAGGCTCCAGGCTGCTGGCAGAGAGGGGTGGCCTGGCGGGTGCCTGCTAGGAGCCTGTTCTCTGGGGAAAGCCAGCTCCCAGCCTGGGAGAGGGGGCCTGCAGACAGCTCCATCCCCAGCCTGGCAGCAGCAGGCAGTGAGGCCATGGTCAGGTGCGCGAGGGGCGCCGGGGGAGGGCAGAACGGCAGGCCTGAGACTTACCCCAGAATGAGCTGGCGTGGAGGCGCTTCTGATAGGGGTTGGGAGGGGGTCTGCCTGGACCATCGGGCCTCCAGGCTGCCAGCTGCCCCTCGGGTATTGGTGCCCTCCTCCAACTTCGGCTTGCTCAACTGTCTCAGAGGCCCTATAACGGCAGGGTTGTTTCAAACATTAGACTGATAATCCCATAAGCCCTCAGCCTGTCTGGCCTCTGGATCTTTCTCTCCCCGCTGTCCTCCCCTCTCGCTCCCCTCCAACTTTGTTAAGAACCTGCTGAAAGTCTGCAGATGGGGAGACAAGTGGGGAGGCAGGTAGGCTGCCAGACTTTTACCCTGGGCTTCAGGGGCCCTTCCTGGTGCCCCCTCCTCTTAGGCTCTTTGAAAGCACAATTTGGCAACATTTCCTGTACTTCAGGAGCCGTGAAGAACATTACACTTTGTTCCCTGACCCCAGGCCCTCATTTCAAACCAAAGCTCAAATCCCTTGCGGTGGCCAGGTTCAGACACTAGGCTACATTTCCTGCTGTTCTCTGGGGTTGACCCAAGGTCCTTTTTATGGACTATTGCTCCACCTCCATCTGTAGGGGGAAATAACCTTGGCTTGATCTTTTCTGCCAAAGCGTCAGGAAGTAACACCCGTCCGCATACCTTACTGTGGCTGACTAGCCCGCCAACTTTAAACATTCGCTGCCCTAAGAGCCCCTACCTCCTCTGCCTTGGTGTCCTAACGACGCCCCTTAGCCAGTCGGGTAAGAACAGGACTGAGCGGTGGAAATCCCGGCCGACGGGATGAGAGGCAGCCCTGGGTCTGCCTCAGGGAGAAAAGGCGAGAAACCGCCGCTGCGCGCCTTCTGGTCAGAGCAAAGGTTTGGCCTTGCCGGGACAATTTGCAGTGTCTGACTACTTTCTGAAGGACAGCGCGGGTCGTTTCTAACAAAGCCAAGGGCAAAAGTCCAGTGACCTTCCTGCCTTCCCACCTGTCTCCCCACTTGGAGCCTTCCAGTAGGTTCTTAACAAAGTTGGAGGGGGGCGTGGAGAGAGAGAGAGAGAGAGACTGATTCTGAGGCCAACAGGCTGAGGGTGTACAGGGATTATCAGTCTGATCGTTGAAACAACCCTGCCATTACAGGGCCTCTCAGACAGGTGAGGACACTGAGGTTCCAGGAGAGCACCCAGAGCCTGGGGAGGCAGCTGGCAGCCTGGAACCCCAGAGGCCGGGGCGAACCCCAACCCCCACCAGAGGCGGCTCCGCTCCCAGCTCATTCCCGTGTAAATGTCTCAGGCCTGCGGGGGCACCCGCCCTGCCCCAGTCCACTCGCTCGCCCGCCATGGCCTCCCTATGAGCTGCTGCCAGGCTGCGGATGGAGGTGTCCGCAGCCCCATCTCCCAGGCTGGTTCCCCAGCTGTGGCTTTGCACTCGGGTGGTGGCCCTGCGGCTCCAGGTGCCACACAAATCGCTACACCAATCGCTACACCGACTCTGGCCGCGATCTCCGGAGAGGGGGAGCGGCAGGAACGTGGTGTCACTCACACCCAGCGACGCCTCCCTACCAGGTGCCCTTTCGGGTCCCTGACGCCTCTGGCTGCAGTGCCCCGGCCCCTGCCTCCTGCCACTAGGTCCTACATCTGTAGCTCTCCGCAGGACACGCTGCTCCATGCCCTGGGGCTCCGAGGCGGTGTCGCCACGACGGTCATGCTCAGGCAGAGAGAGCGAGGACGCAGGCCTGGGCGCCCACGAGGGCCACGGTGTCCTCGGGCGGTGGCGCGGGCAGGCCGCCCCCACGCGGGCTCGGGCACCCGCAGAGGAGGCCGCCGCTCCGGAGTCCGCGGCAGGAGGAGGCAGCTAGTCACCTGGGCTGCAGGAGCGCGCAGGGGCGGCAGCGGCGGTGGCCCGGCTCCTGCTCCCCCACTTCTCCGACCTCCAGCCGCCCGCCCGCGCCGCCCAGGGCTCCCCGGCCGCGCCTCCCCGCCGTGGTCCGTCCCCGGCTGGTGCTGAGCCTCCCCGGCAGCAGCGGCGGCAGCTCTCCAAAGCTGGAAGCCCGCGCCCCGACTGGGCAGGGCCAGCCGGGGACCGGGCAGGGACCGCTGGAAATCCGAGCCCACCCGGGTGTTCCGGGCCCGCTGTCCCGCGCCTGCCCTAGCGTCCGCCCTGTCCCTCCGGCTGGGGACCCGCAGGGGTTGCGAGCGGGACCGCGTGGCGCGGGAGGCCGCGACCGCCACGCCCAGACCGCATGGGCTGAGGCTAGGAACGCGCCCTTTCTGGCAAAGGGTTGGTGGCAGGAGTACGTGTACTGTGTGGGGAGCGACTCGTCAACAGTGGCTGTTTGTTTCCCCAAGGGGAGAGACTGACTTTGTGATTACATTTTTCCCCTTATTTACTTAAAACTCGTAGAGTCTAAATTTTGTGTGATGTACCCATGATTCTGTCAGTAAATTTGAACACACTGTATTAGTTTTTGTCAGTTTAGTCCTTTTCTTTGTTTCTAATTTCAAGATGAATTTTAAATTATATCTGAATTTATTAAGATATCTGCAAAGAAGTTTCAGTGAGAGGTGGTGAATATTTTTTTTGCGGAGGAACTTATGTTTCTGGCTAAATATTTGTCCTCTTGTTATAGTTTGTGAGTTGGTTATTTTATTAAACATTAGTTTCAGTAAACAAGAAAATAAACTAGTCAAAATTTCCTACAGTTGGAATGTTTTAAGAAATTCTGTTGCAGTGGCAATATAACAATCTCTTTAATTTTTTTTTTCCTAAACCACCAATGCAGAACTGTATTGTGACAGAGGCGGAAGGAGGTCTCTGCTGAACAGACTGCATTATGGAGCCGGAACCTGGGGATGGCAGAGCTGCAGAGTGGAGGGGCTTTGAGGAAGGGTCAGGAGTGAAGGGAAAGGGGCCAGAGTCTCAGAAGCGACCACGACGGTGATCTGGGGAATGCCGTTGGTTCGTTTCTTGGGGTCGGTGGCCACCTTAGGACCTCGGGGGTGACCTGCGGCTGGGTTCCTGCCCATACGGCTGTTGCCGGCGGTTCCGGGAAATGGGTCGCAGGTGCAGGAAGTCGCAGAAGGCACCGCGGGTGCATCCCCTAGTCTCGCACCGCCGGCGGCGTGACTCCCGGAAGGCAGCGGCCGGAGACCGCGCAGGCGCGCAGCCCGCGCCTTCGACCAGCGACTGCCGAGTCCCGCCCCTGCCCGCTCTGTGTCCTCCTCCCGTCGGAACCTGACCAGATATTGCCCACCAGGTGGGCCCCCAGGTTGCCGCACACATTCGTCGCTGCAATCTGCCCACACTTCTCCTGCAGTTCCGTGAACACCTCCTTGAAGACGTCGCCACGGCGTTCCTGCTCCTCCACGCGGCCGGGCTGCGCTCTGTGGATTCCGGTACCGGCCGGGCAGCGATGCGGTCTGGCCGAAGGTCGCTTTGTTGCGAAGCCGGGGGCGTCGGTCCCCTGCCGGCAGGCCCCCGTCTTAGAGTGAAAAGAGCAGTCAACCTTGTTCTCAGTCCCGCATACCGAAGCTAAGTATTCAGCCATTTTCACCTGAACCCTCCAATTGTCCCCAATCTTTATAATTTTTAAATGTTCTACTTTTTCAAATTGAAGGTGTGCTTGAAAAATTCATGGCATAGCAGTTCTGCTGTTGTAAAATTTCTTTCTTTACTCTGAAAAAAAAAATGTCTTCATCATTACACCCTAGCAGCCTTGAGAGCTACCTACCTAGAACACCCTTTGAAGATTAAACCTTAATGAAAGAGACCTTGCATGAATACAAAAAAAAAAAACCCTTTCGTTTTTCCTCTACCTTTACAGATCTTACTGGAGAAGTGTTTAGAAACCAAATCTGAGTTTGGCAGTGTTAGGTCCAGAGCTGAGAGACACACACACATGAAGCCTCATGTGTAGCAAAATGCTATTTATTTTGAGCATCTGGGTGCAGACGGGTGGAAGCTGAAAAAAGCGTCCACCCCAGGAACGGGAGAGCAGTGGGTTTTATAGAGGGTTTTCCTGGGGGAAGTAAGTGGGCCAGAACAGCCGCTTGTAATAAATCCTTTGTCAAACAGCCAGCTCCTAGGAGCCCTGCCCCAGTCGCATCCATCCTTCAGCTCCTGCATCCTCCTTACCAGGAGAGAGAGGGAGGGATAAACTCCGTCCCGACTTGGGGGTGTGGGAGCAAGCTCCCCTCTTTGCATTCCATTCCTTTATCTCCCGAGGGGTCTGGTAAAGGCTACTTGCCTAATAGGTAGAACTTCGTTCCTTTGGGGGTTTTAAGAAGTAATACATATAATGTAAAATGTATGTAAACTGTTAACACTTGTGATTTTTCCCTGACTCAGTAGGCTGACAGTGACCCAATGTAACTTGCAGAAAATAATTGGATATTATAGTCAAATTTATAACAATCATGCCTTGGATGTTTTTTACCAAACTCTTTTCAGCCAGTACTCTTTGTAAATTTTTTTTTGTAATTTTCTAAATTTATTTTACTAAAGCTGTTGTTGATGGAAAACAACAGAAAAGAATGTATTTTGTCTGGTGTTATTGACTTTTATTATCCATATCTGTTAGCTTAGGAAATGACCTTTCTGGGAACACTTCTTTCACAGGATCACTTACCGAATTGGGCTGTTTAAACAGATATGCCAGGAGAAAATGATGATATATTCTGAAAAAAAAAACACACATCATTGCTTTTTAAGATACAGTTTCTGAAGCCTTACCCTAGCTGGATTTATTTTATACAAATTACACACTGCCTGCCTGATCTACCAACATTGTACAGAGAATCATAACCAAGAATGTGGGCAAAGTCGAGCAGTAGAAGTGAATGCATATATATTTTTTTAATTTTGAAGGCATAAACTAAATTGTCTCGGTATTTAAAACTGCATTTCTTTCTTTCTTTCTTTCTTTTTTTTTTTTTTTTTT
>RJWJ010047792.1:0-10837 GCA_004363605.1 Indri indri | reverse complement strand
AAATCCTACCTTATTTTTGAAAGTTCATTCTGGTCTTAGAATTTTCCTCTTGCCCTTCCCAGTTATCCTCCTTGGACCACTCTGTCTTCTGTCTCCAGGCATTTGTCCTGCTTATAGGCCGAATCCAATCCTTATCCCCCGCCAGATCTCTGGTGTCACCTGAAATGCCAAACTCCAGGTACCAGGCTTTGACAGATGCACTGATGGACTTTCTTTCCCTCTTTCTGTTTTCTTCTCCTTGCTTGTCCTTGCTGTAATTTCTCCCACCAATAAATGGAGGCAGGATAAAACTGATATTCTAGAGTCTCATTAGCCCCAGGGGAGAAAAATATTAAAAGCCTCTATTTTACTATGATCCATGTGACAATATCTGTCTATCTATCCATCTATGCTCTCTGCATATGCATAAACACAAAAATATAAATATGTGTAAATACATGCACATATTTGCTTATGGAAGTCTCAAAAAACAAAATAAAATGTAAAAAAACAAATGGATGTTTTGAAATAGGATTTATGATGCAATGTCATACATATTTAAAAATTGAGCCATGTTTACTTTATCCGATAACGAAATCTTGGTTAAGGATTAAGTTCAAAGGAAAGCAGTACTAGCTGTCACTTCTCTGAGAATATCTGTTTCCAAATCCACACCTTCCTTTCTGAGCTTCTTCCAACATGCCTGTCTGACTTGCTGGAGATATCTGCTTGGATGCTGTATGTCACCTGGAAAATGGTCCAAAATTGGACTCATCATTTTCACCCCCAAATGTATGCCTTATCTTTTTTTTCTTGTTAACAGCTCCAGTATCTACCTGGTTATCTAAACCCACAGAATCTTCTTTGGTTGTTCTTTTTCCAAGTTCCTCAGCCCCAGCTGATGGTTGAAATAAGATCATCCTGCATGTTCCAAGCCCCTGACAATCATGTCCTTTGCTCTTAATGTAGACTTTCATTACCTCTTCCTCTCTGATACTGTAGTCACCTAACTGGCATCCTGCAAATCACTTATCTTTATTAGAAAGGAAGAGAGACAGAGAGAGAAGAGAGAAGAAGGAAAGAAGAAAAGAAAGAAAGAAGGAAAGATGGGAGGAAGGGAGGGAAGGAGGGAGGGAGGGATTGGATTTTGTAGGCACAGAAACTAGGGATTTAATGCTAGCTGTCCCGTCTCATTTTCACTTACTATTTGGGGGAACTTAGGAAGTAATTTATCTCAGTATCGCTGATTCTCAGTTTCTCCCTCAGCATATGAGCATCATCAAACCACATGGGTGACACCCTGTGAGTCCACAGCAGTCTATACACTAGTGTAACTTTAATTTTCATAAAACACAGCTCTGAACACACCACCCCCTGACACTAACACCTTTCATTGCTCTTCATTGCCCTCAGAATAAACAAGAGCTTAGCTTTTACAGCCAGCTGTCATTCTGCCCTAAATTTTATGTTTCATATCCATCCCCACCAACCTCCTTAGAGGCCTCTATGTTACAGCTTGAGCTCCTTGACAGCTCCCATTCATTCATCGTATTTTTCTGACCCTGGTTTTACACTTACGTTTTTATGTCTTGGAATGCCCTGTAGCAGGCTGGCTAGAATCTGGGCTCTGGAGTAAGACTATAGGTCTTCAAATGCTGGTTCTGTTACTCATCAGCTATGTGCCCATAATCAAGTGGCTTAACCCCTCTGTGCCTTTGCTTACTCATTCCCAAAATGAGATAATAATACCTATATCATAAGATGATTATAAAGGTTAAAAGAAATATCAAAGCACTTAGAATAATACCTGAAGATAAAGTAAGACTTCAGTAAATATCAGCTATTATTACATGGTTCTAATTCTTAGCATCCTTCAAATACCACCTAAAGCACACCATTTAGGAAGACTTTCTTACTGCCCTCATCCGGATACAAACTTTCTCTATTTTGAACTCATACTTTACTTATAGGCAGTCCTTAACATTTAGTTTCTGGCATGTATTATAATTAAATGCATGCATTACTTCTACTAAACCATCTACCCCTTAAGAAGAAAAATATCTCTTAAGTTTTCATTCAATACACTGCTAAACACAAAGTAAAAGCTCAGAAATACACAATAAATTAATTTTTTCAACTTTCCTACCACACACACACACACACAAAAACCAAAAGATAGAGGTCATTAATTCATGTCATTTAAAATGTCTTAACTGGCCTCATAAAGGCTATAGAAAATGCCAAGTTCAGAGCTATATTTTCTTTCCAGAAAATAAAATACAAAGTATACAGCAACTGTGGAAATTAGATGTTTAATCTAATTTACCCATCTCTATTAGAGGTCAGAATTAATTCTGCTACGTAGTTTCATTTTTATAGCACATTAAAAATAAACCACCAGAAAATGAGAATTGAAGACTGAAAGATTGGCATTCCTGGTTCTGTGTAATGTTTAAGTAACACACAGTAGCTCTTAGAAACTCAAACTATAACCAAATACAAAAGTATTATATTCATCCAAACATATAGCTCTGCCCAATTTTTTTATTTGCTTACAGACTTAAAAATTTGTTCAAGGAACTAAGGCCACACAATGGGGAAAGGACAGTCTTTTCAGCAAATGGTGCTGGGGAAACTTGATAGTTGCATGCAAAAGAATGAAGTTGGCCCCTTACTTTGTAAAGAATAAAACAATTAACTCAGAATGGATCAAAGACATAAAAATAAGACCTAAAATTATAAAACTCCAGAAGAAAACAGTAGGAATAAGCTTCATGAAATTGAGTTTGGTAATGATTTCTTAGATATGAAACAAAAGCAAATATGGACATACGCGACTATTTCAAACTGAAAAACTTCTGCACATCAAAGAAAACAATGAATAGAGTGAAAAGACAACCTCCAGAATGGAAGAAAACATTTGTTAATTATAAATCTGATAAGGGGTTAATATCTAAAATATATAAAGATCTATAACTCAACAACAACAAAATAATCTGAATAAAAAATGGGCAAAGGACTTGAATGTTTTTCTAAAGAAGATAGATAAATTGCCAAAAAGCATATGAAAACATGTTGAGTAGCAATAAACGCTGGAGAAATTCAAATCAAAACCACAATGAAATATCACTTCCACCCATTAGGATGGCCACTATGCTAAAAATGTCCAGGCATGAATGAATAGATTGGGAAATATGATCTATGTATTCAATAGAATATCATTCAGCCTTAAACAAGGAGGAAATCTTACCATTTGTAACAACATGATGAACCTGAACAAATACTGTATGATTCCACTCATATGAGGTATTAAAAGTAGTTAAACTCATAAAAACAGAAAATAGAATGATGTTTCCAAGGGTTGGGTGGAGAGAGAAATGAACAGGTAATATTCTTTGAGTATAGAGTTTCAGCTTTACAAAATAAAACAATTCTAGAGATCTGTTGCACAACAGTGTGAATACACTTAACACCCCTGAAATGCACATTTAAAAATGGCTAGGATGGTAAATTTTGTGTTACATGATTTTTACCATAACTTAAAAAAAAATTGTTCAGGGTACACAAAAATTAATCACCATGCTTGGATGTTACTTTGGAAAGGATTACGTTGAATAGATTTGGCTTTTTAATTGAAGAGATGTTTCTCATTCGATTTTCTTTTAAATCTCAAAACTCTAAGTGGGAGTTATTGCCATTACCTGAGACTAGGCCTGCCAGTAATTCAAGGCAAAAACTATGATGTTTTTATAGTATAAATGAAGGTGTATCATACTTTTTTCTTCTCTGCCACATTTCTCTTTCCCTTCTTGTGTTTCCGGAGATGTGTAGCTCCTAGGTACATATTGCCTAGATTGCTTGACAGGTTAATTAACCTTTATGTTGAGTAAATTCCTACGAGGCACCTGATAGAGTTGAAACAACAAAGTAACCTGTCATACTGCCTTATCGGGTTGGGCAGCTCTGTCCTGAAGTCTTTGGGGGAATGAGCTATGCTTGCAATTCCATACTATTGTTGCAAAGGCATCAAAAAAGGCTACTCTCTGCGAATTTTGCATCTGTAAAATTAGATGACCAGGTGACAATGTTCTCCATTAGTTTAGGCCAAACCAAACCCGTTGTCTTTCCAAAGGTCTTCTTTCTCCAAAAGTGAACTGATCTCTTGGAAAAAGCTCTGACTCTCTGGATACCTGTGAGGATGCTTTTGGCTGCAATGAACAGAAACCCTATCAAAATTGGCTTAAATACTAAATAAACTTATTGTCTTGCATAATAATAAGAACTGCAGAAGCAGGAAATTCCTGGGTCATTAAATAAATAGCTTAAAGATACCGTCATGGCCTAGGTTCCTCCTAACCTTCTGTTCTGCCAGCCTTAGTGTGTTCACCCCATCCATGGCCAGGTAATGTCTGTTGGAGTTCCATCTGGCATGAATTGCTAAGCAACATTGTGCCAAAGAATGAGGCTGTATCTCTTCATGGGTCTTTTTCTTTTTAAGGAAACAAACAAACAAACAAAACCTTCTATTTTTCCATAGTCCTACTGACAAAACTCCCCTAACATTTCCATGCCAATCATATCTCAAAATTCATTCATTGGAAATGGAAATTGTATTACCACAAGGCATACAATTAAACAGGAAAGTCCATTCAGAGGAAAACAAAAATCAGAAATTGTTCCTGAGAAAGATCTGATGGTTGCCCATTTGACAACCTTGTGAGGCAGGTCTGGTTATGCACCTTATATAAGGCATCTAAGGCTTAGAGAATTTAACTGATGCCCGAGTCATAGAGCTTGTCAGTAGCGAAGCTGGGATAGTAATCTATGCCTTTTGGTTCCCAACCAACCTTCTCAAGCCTCCCTAACCATGCCCAGATCAAACTCAACTGGTTCTTCTTGGTAGTTAGGAGAAGAGGCATTACCAGAGTGACATACCAAATAGGATAAATTGAAAAAAAAAAAAAAAAAGGTAAGTTGCATCAAGTACTATAAAATCACATGTGCTACAAAGACCCTGAATAATCTAATAATAATAATATCAAATTTTGAGTCCTTAATATTAGCAAGGAACAGGCTAGGTTATTTTCCCAAAGTACAGTGCCATGAAATCCACACAATGATCCTAAAAAGAAGGTATTTCCATTGCCGCCCTCATTTTACAGACACTAAAATTGATATTTAAATAACACATCTCAAGTCATATAACTTGGAATTTAAAACAAGCAATGTGAGCAAAAAAATGCTGTCAAGTAAAAATATTGAACATATTATCCTTTTTTTATTCAGATTTTTAAAAATTAATTGACAAATGAAAATGGTGTATTTACTGTGTACAACATGTTGTTTTAAAATATATGCACAATGTGGAATGGCTAAATTGAACTAATTTATATATGCATTACCTCATGTACCATTTATTTGTGGTGAGAACACTTAAAATCTAGTGTCTTAGCAA
The DNA here is from genome assembly GCA_004363605.1 of Indri indri. Lineage (NCBI taxonomy): Eukaryota > Metazoa > Chordata > Mammalia > Primates > Indriidae > Indri > Indri indri. The sequence goes on along the minus strand of RJWJ010047792.1, from coordinate 5,403 downwards.
TTATTAAGGATACAATACGTTATTATTAACTTTAGAAATTTGAACACATATGAAATATCTAAATTTAATCCTCTTCCCCTCTGACTCTACCCTTTTTTTTTCTAAACATTTTTCCCATATTACACATTTATATTGCATTGGTTGGCCAGGAAACTACCACCCCCAGAACCCTGGAACTTGGAAATGACCCTTAGGTAAAGAAGAGTCCTTAACAAGGAGTCAAAGGATAATCTCTATGGATCTGAAAATCCCTAGAGGCTAAATGTAAATTGTTACCAGAATGCATATATCTTATGTGACTCTAGAACACTAGACCTTAGAGACCAATTTTATAATTTAAGTCAAGAACTCACTGGGTGACACTGGGAAAGTCTCTTGACTGTTATGTCAAAATGCAAATAATGTAATATCTGAATGACATATTAATATCTTTAAAGTGACAACTACAACATGAAGTATAATAAAATGCTACGTAAAGTCAAGCAGTTATTTCTCCTCGTCTCATTTCCCTAAAAAGAGAGCTTACAAAGTTTACTGTCTCTCATGAGGGTCATTTTCAGCAAGTTCCACTGCACCTGTGTTATTTAAAGGCTCCACTTTATGGCTTTAACTATCCTTTCTTCTCTACTGATCTTTCAGTATTCAATGAGTATTTAGTACTCATTGCTTTCTGTAAATTGTTATCTGTAGTGGGCCCTAAAACTCAACAAAAATTTAAGTTAATAATAAATGTGAATAGTTATAAATATTGAATTTTTGCTGATTGATGTGTGGATGGGAGTTCAAATGAAAAGGTGTCTACCTGCAATTGTCTAAGTGACATGCAACCACTTTCAGGCAGATTAAAGAACTGTAGTGGGGATAGTTCCTAAGTCAGAGAAGCTTTTCTGAGTAGAAAGGTGCTATGTACTTCCTCTGAGGATGTCTTCCAATTTCATAATATCTTCGCCCAAGAAAAAAAATCCAATTAGTGTGACTGTCTCACAAATAAGAAGCTCTCCTGGAAGAGCACAGGCACCGACACACAGCCATCACTGCTCACTCTCAGCTTTGCTGATTTGGCCACCGTGACAGTGCACAGATACACACACCTGTACACAAGCATCAGAGCAACGCTTACCTTAAGGAACACTTAAAAACAAGAGTTCTATTGACCATGACCCTGCTACCATGGTAAATTTCACACAGAAAACTTACAATTTGGAATCATTTAGAAAGAGACTTTTTAAGTTATGCTCCCAAGTGAGGCTTGCACTATTAGCCTGCGCAACCTGCATCTTCTGAAATGTAGGTGACAGGGTTGCAGTCAAGTGGAAGGTGCTCTAGGAAGAATAAAAGAGACGGCCTTTGGGTTTATACCACATGTAACAATGAGGTTTCCCTCTCCACCATGGCTCCGGCAGAGACAACATAGCTCTCCCTCCTCATCATTGATTAAGAAGTTATGCCTCCTCAGAGAAATGCTTTGAAGGGAAGGGTGGACCTAACAACTAGATAAAGAGGTGCTTTGCATGCTGGCAAAGCATGGTAGAAGTTCTAGTTTAATGGAAATCCCAGAAGATCAAGTTACGACAGACAGACATTTTGTGTTAACTAGTCCAACCCTCATACATGCTTTAATCCTTTCTACATGCCCATGCTGTGTAGTCATTTGGGCAGTGCTGGGACACCTACAATGATAGTGAGATCACTACTTCCACATGGTTGGGCAGTTCCGATCATTATTTATACACTAATGCAAACATTTATTAAAAGGCTACTTTCTGACAGACATTCTGCTAGATAGTAAACCACATACACACAGATACACTCAAGGAGCACAAAGACTAGCAGGAGACACCATTAAACCAGTAATTATAATAGTATGTTCTTCATTATTCTGAACTGAATTCTCTTTGCCTAAAACTCACTCAGTATTCCTGGGTTAACTTCTTAAGGACATACAACAGATCTCACCATCTCCCAAAGGCCAAACCCTTCAGCTATCCTGGTTGCATCAGGCTTCTCTTCTTTAGGTTAATAATTCCCATTTCAATTCACTTATTCCTTGATTTGTTTGTTCACTCAACCAGTAGGTTTTAATCAGTTACTATATACCAGATATAGAGCAGAAAAAATGTAGACATTGTCCCTATCTTCACGAAGCAGATGACCTTCTGTTCTTGCATATTTCATTACTCTTGGATGAAATAATTCCCCTACAAGTATCTCTCCACTTGCTACTTGAAATAGCATCTAGTGTGTAAAGAACATGCAACATAGTCCCTGCCTTCACAAAACCTACAATCCTGTAGAGCCAAGTGTATTTTCTATACCCTTGTTTTTATTATGAATTGCCAAGATAATTAGTTACATGGCAATATTTCTGACTGACATATGTCCCCATACCATCTTATCTAAGATAGACCTAGATAGCCGAGATATGTGATTAGCATTGCAATAGATACAATTAACATAACATTTTATGTTTAACACATATCAAATATTTTACATTAATTGCAGAGGCTGTGCATATACACTAAGAAGTCCTCCTATTACTCATAGGCCAGCAAAGCACATTTACCAAACCTATAAAAATTGATGCTTTATTCCTTTTCTTGGGGTGATTTTTGAAAACTTGAGACTCTCAATTTTTATAGACTTCATAATAGGTATTAAAGAGTGAAGGGCAGCAGAATAAACCAGAACCATACCCCAAATTAAGCTCCTCTTCTCTCTGGCATTGGCTGTGCCTCAGGTTATGTGTCTTTCATGCCTTTCATGCTTCCACCAAAAAGGTGAAATCCTCTCCACTATGCTCAGAGATGGCTTGTGATTTTCATTTTTCTCTTCTTTTTCCTTGGCCACTTTTTTCCCTTTCATGGCCAGAGTCCCTGACTTTCTATATTCAGGCCACTAAATAGCACCAAAGTTCCCTAAGCATTTTCTTCTCTATAATACCGTTACATGATTTTTTCAATGACTGTTCTCTCATGGGGATGTTTTGATATGGCATATAAATACTGGATTGACTTTTTAGCCACTTCATTAACAGGTTTTAAGCAAGAAGGACATCTGTAATGAGGCTCACCCATTATCACTCTTTACCCTTGGGGTAGGCTTTGGCCCTGTTGCGGGGATCAGGCACCCTTTATTAGATAAGCTACATGTGTTTGTCAGTTTCTCAGAGATAATTTCCCTGACCATCCAAAACAAAATTGCTTACATAGTAAGCCTCTCTCACGTGGCCATGATTTTATTCTCTACGAAGCATTTTCTACTTTCTGAAATGGTTTTAATAATCTATTTCTTTACTTGTTTCTGCCTCTATTCTTCCCATCATGGACCAGCCCCCAGCCCTAAATGGAAAGTCAGCTCTACAAGGACAGATACCTTATTGGTACTATGTATCACCAGATCTCTAGCTGGCACAAAATCAACAGGAAAAATTATGCCTACACTCACATACACACACACAGACACACACACACACCTTAATGAATGCACCAGTGTGAAATTTATTTTTCACACTGGCTTATTCCATAAAGAGTTGTTAATCATTCTAAGCAAAGTGCTTATTCCTAGAGTTGTGTCAAAACTAGGCCTATTTAATGTTTTCTGATTCCTACTCAATAGTAAAACAGTAACACACACTCTGCTTTCAACTAATAAATATATTTGTCTGCAAAATCAGAAATTAAGCTATTCTCTATTTTTAAACATATAATTTATATTTCTGTACACCACCTCATTTCGGTAAATTATATATTTAGACACATGGGATTGGGATAAGGGTAAGCTGAGGGTATTTCAGCCATATGTGATCTTTGTTTCACCATTCCAGACTTTATAGGAAATTCTAAATTATATTTCTTATAGTTTTCTCACTATTGTTTGAATATTTAAAAATCACTATAATTTAGTTTACTAAAATATTTTATAAAAATGGTTTTGGCAATCTGGTGTAATATAAACCTAACTTTGTTTTAATAGCTTTTAAAAAAAAATCTCATTTTCCCTCCAATTATAAAATAATACTGTTGAATGTGAAAAAACAAAACAATCAACTATATCATCTGGGAGTGTTATAAAATGGGGTACAGATAACAGATACCTGTTTTATACATTATCTAGTAATATTTTACAAACATATGAGGAGATTTGCATTTTGTCAAGGCAGGTTTGACATGATCACATCAAAATATATTCCTTCCCCATAGCATAAAATTCCACTACCATCTTAATACATTAGAAACTGGTAACAACTTGAGATTGTCCTGAAGGCTACTGTTACCTTCACCAAAAAAAAATATTTTTTAAATAAATATAAAATATACCTCAGTGGAGGCATTTTCTTATCTGAGGGGCACCTAGTTATCAGGGAAGATACTGGTAGATTAAATTATCATATTAACTCATAACTCCCCTTTCTCTTATTACTGTTTCTTGGTGGTGGTGTTTGTGGTAATACCACTGCTGCCGGTAGCTTATTTTTGCTACAGGTTTCTATGCACTCAGTAAAAGACGTATATTATTGCATTAAGACCTTATAACACTGAGAAGTGTTTGCACCCCCTCCTGTAAATGAACAATTGCAGGTGGAAGAGCTTAGATAATTCACTCAAAATGAACTAGCCAGGGGGAGACAGAGAGAGCCAGGATTGGAACTCCAGCTAAACTGAGGACACTAGAATTGGAAAAATGCCATAGTGGAGGCCCATGAGAAAAGGAAATTGGTAGGAGAAACTACAGAATTAGGAAATTAAAAATGATTCCACCTAACTTTGAAGCAAAGCAAATGATACCTAGGCCCCCATTTTAAGTGATTTCCCTCATCAGTTAACTTAAATCATGTAAATAGCATGTGCTCCATACCCTAGCGTTCATCGTGAATATCCATCCGCATAAATCTCAGCCAATGCACGACAGTGAGGCAAGGAAATACTGTTAACTTCCAAGAAACCAGATTTAGCCATAATTCAGTTTCATCCATTCACCCATGTGTTTACACATTTACTCTTTCAAATACTTGAGTTCCTAGTAAATGTCAGGCACTGGGGCTACCCAACCAAAGGTGGCACACTCTGCCCGGCTCTGGAAGAACATACCTCACCTCGAACACGGAGCTCGCACTCGTGTCTCCACATGGTATTCTAACATCTCTGCTGTGCATTGAAGGTCAGCTCAACAAATCCAAATGTTAGAAAATCTTTATTGATGAAGTGTGAGCTCTTGGAAACCTCTCTCTTCTATGTGTTATTACAACCAACTGAATTGTTTAACCACAGGTCCTCATGATGTTTTCCTGATAAGTTAAAATAATGATTTAACCATTAATTATTCTAAGTTGTCTCTCAACTAGAAAGAATTATGACATTAATTTAATGAGGAAAATCTATATAAAACATTTTTTTCATTTATATC
>RJWJ010047791.1:0-10837 GCA_004363605.1 Indri indri | reverse complement strand
TCCCAAAAGTAATTCATCTAAAAAATAAGTTAAATTATGCCCATAACTTTGTCTCAATTATATTATCTGTTTACTTTTTCCAAGTAACTCATAAAATTCCAATCAATATGAAAACTGCTATAGAATCACACACACACTAAAGGGGAAGGAAAACAAACACAGGACCATTTAAATTGCATTATTACTGATGAGCATTACTTAAAGAGCTTGAGGATTACTACTATTTTCTAATGATTTGAAATGCCTAATAAAAAAAAAGTGGCTTAAAAATTACGTATGTACATCAAACTGTAAAGGCATTTGTTTCTTTGTGGGGAGAGGACGGATGTTCATCCACTTCTTACGTTCAATAGACATCACTCTCATCGCACGACGATCTTTGGTCCACCTAAGAAAAATGGAGTTCAGAAAAAACAAAGACACACTGGCAAAAGACATTATATAAAGGGAGAGGTACAAAGTTTGTACCTGAAGGACCATAGAACTTTTTTTCTCAACCCATCTAAAAGAAATGCCTTATGATTCTATAATTTCACCTTCTGTTGATGTTTACAAACATTCTCTATGAACCCTAAACAAAGAATTGATAAAATACAGGAAAAACGCTACTTTTGAATTCTTAGCTTCTAAATCCTAAAAATCTCTTCTCTTTTGTTTTGTAATTACTCCTAAATTATCTAATTCTTTCTGCTCTCTTCAAAGCCTTAATCTTTCTTCTTATATGAATGATTTTATACCTATGAAACAGAAAATTACAAAATTGGCATCGTTTCCACACACACAATACTTACGAATGCCTTGCTTTTGCACTACAATATTTTCTGTTTTTGTCTGGTTCAATAACTTGACCATTTCTCAGACACTGGGCACACACAAATTTTATCTTCATATTAAGAGATCCAGGCATTATTTGATTGCCAAGTACCTTAAATGATTAAAAGATCAGTTTCAATTTTAACAGAAAATCAGTTTTCTGACAAAATACTGAATCACCGTGCATTTTTTTTTTACAACAGTATACAATTTTCTGTTTTTATCTGGTGAGACCATTATATATACGCTCTGATAACTAAATCTCCAATTCTCCCCCCAAATGCAAAAAAACAAATGATAAGAGCAGATTACAGATGCCAAATTTCAATTTATGAAGGTCAGCTTTGGAATTGATGACTGGGATTGTTTGATTTTCAGGGGGACATTGGAGGGAAAGCAGTGAATAAACAAAATATGCCAGATGGGAAGCAAAACTACAAACATAATCTACCTCCCTTACTCTAAGAATCCCCAAAGCCCAAATAAATAAGCCAAAGCTAACTGAAAAAACAGTGTCCTACACTCTCGGCAAGTATTGTGGGATCCCTAATTTTTTTTTTACAATGATCAACTAAAATGCTATTTTTCAGAATTACTCAACTGAATAAACATTAAGAGAATAACAGATTGTGAATGTTAACTGCATCTGCCAACAACCAATATCTATCAGGCAATTTCAGAAAGGGCACCAAGTACAGAAAGTACACAAGGGAAAATACCTGTGCTCCAGGTACATTTGCTTCCAAATTTTGCCAATATCGTTTAGATTCTTGAGCAATAGCATCATGTGAGATACCTGGGAAACGTACAAACCTTCCTTTAAATTCTATATGTAACAACAACAGTCCACCAATCTGGTCAGAGTCAGCTAGGAGAACCCTCGACTCCCCAGTTATTCTCACGTAACCTAAGCCATCACCAAGGATGAGTACCACATTACTCTTTTTCAAAGAGCACCTCACAAAGGAATGTCAATCTCCAAGACGCTCCTGGAGAAGTATGAACACGGTTCACTTTCCATTGCCACCAAAAACCCCCCTTGACTGAAGGCCCCTCTCCGCTCCAGCATCCACTGATCTCCTCTTGGCAATGAACAAACGTGCAGGGGCGTGAATGTCTACAAATACAGCTCTTTGTGCCTTCTGAGGAATATTTCTTTTCCACAAATCCACACTACATGTATGAACTTGTGTCAACAATTAATTACATGAGACTACACTCAAAATAGGTGCCTCTAAATCAAAAGTGACTACATGGTTTAAAGCCCAGGACGAAAATCAACAGTGTTGCCACACAGTTTCATCCAACCCTGCCTGCTCTTGAGGAGACATCCTTCTCAATCACACACAATCCTACCTGTTTCATTCTGCATTATCCAGACTTTCAATTCCACAAGACTGTGGGCATAGAAGCACTCATCTTCCCTTAAACAGCCATAGCGAACCTCATGTCGACATAAATCAAGCTGACACTGACCATGAAAAGAACGTATTTTGGAGTATTTTACTGTTGTCTCTCGCAAAATGTGGACGAGGCACCTAAGATGAAAACAGAGGGACATTTTAATATTGTTCTGCCATAGATTTTGTAAAATATATATATACACACATATTAATGTCAAGTTCTAGATTAAGAATACATTTTAAATCTTTTAGAAAAAAATACACTGTTGTATGCAATTGTTGAATTAGTTGGAGGGGGGTATAATGATATTGTAAGCCATAAAATACCTAAACCCATGTCACGAGAAGCTATAAATCAGTAATGCTTTTCTGTTTTAAATAATCAATTTAATAATTCACTATTTAATTCCCAGCAAAATCCACTAAAGTACGTTTTTAAATAGTCATTGTTCTTCAAAACAACAACAAAAAGGGAAGAGGGGGAGTGCCTGGGCAGATACTACTATTGGTTTTATTTGGATCTAAGAAAAGAATATTTTGTCACTACAAAAATTAGAAACTACCAACATACTTATTGTCTTCAAACTCATGCTTTGTAACCGGGTGAGAACAAGCAGTAGAATTATCTTTATTTCTTTTACTTATCATTCTAGGCTTATGATCAAAACATTTCTGGAATAGAGAGAGAAGGATTATCAAAAAAACATAACACAAAATTTAAAATGTTGTACCTAGAATATTGCCTTAGTTTCAATATCATTATAAACTTACACATTACATACTTATACCAATTAATATTCAATACGAAGTCTTGGGGGGAGTTTTGTTTTGTTTTGAGACAGGGTCTTACTCTGTCACCCAGGCTGGAGAGCAGTGGTGCAATCACAGCTCACTGCAACCTCCAACTCCCAGGCTCAAGTGAGCCTCCTGGCTCAGCCTCCTGAGTACAGGAGCATGCCACCATGCCTGTCTAATTTTTTTATTTTGGGGGGGTGGGGTGGGTCTCACTATGTTGCCCAGGCTGGTCTTGAACTCCTGGCCTCAGGTGATGCTTCCACCTCAGCCTCCCAAAGTGCTGGGATTACAGGCGTGAGCCACTGCACCCAGCCTCAGTAAGAAGTCTTAATATTACTCTTTTTGATAACAGTGGTAGCTTCCATCCACTGAGTGAATGCTTTATCACAAGGAGGACCTGCACTAATACTCTATGTTCCTGGGTTTGCAAGCCAGAAACTATCACCGATTTTACAGTGGAATATAAGTCTCAGAGAAAGCACCTCACAAAGAAATATAAATTCTCCAAGATGCTCCTGGAGAAGTTTGAACACAGTAAGGTTGATCTTTCCATTGCCACCAAAAAAAGCCTCACGACTGAAGGCCCCTTTCCGCTCCAGCGTCCAAACATCAATCTCCTCTTGGCAGTAAGCAAATGTGCAGTGGCCTGAATATCTACATTCCTCCTCAGCTGCAACATCTAGAAAGACAGGGAATGAAAAGACATTTACAACATGGCAATTGCTTTTTTAAAGCTAATGAATATTAATCACATTGAGGACATCATTTGAATTTTTATGTAACGGCTCATGAACAGCTTTAAACGATGATACACAGATTACTATCCAGAGATGGTATCAACTCTTTACGAAAAAACAGCACCAGAAGCCTAAATTATTTTTATTACAGGCTGGGAAAAAAGCCTTGATAATCTCATGTACTCCAACTAAGTTTAAAAAATCATTTTGGGACATTTAAAGCTCATTCAGATGAAGTGGTTTGACAAGCATGACAATATCAAGTTCTCTCAAAAGCATTATAAATGTGGCAACATTTTCAAAGCCTCAGTTCAGTGTTCTGATTCTGTTTAGAGAGAATTTAAAGTTTGAGAGAGTTATCTAAAACTGAGGCAGCTTTTTAAAACCTGATCAAAGCCTGATCAAAGTTGTTTCCATGAACAACTATAAAATATATACAAGAAGTTAAAAACAGCAAAGATAATATAAAAAACATTAATATCTCAATCCAAGGTACTTGCTATTAGCTCTGTTTAAACATTTTTTGTAACGGTCAATACTGGAGCTGTCATAATAAATGTAGCAAATACAGTCATGCGCCACATAATGACATTTTGGTCAACTATGGATCACATATACAACACTGGTCCCATAAGATTGTAATACCACTTACTATAACTTTTCCATGTTTAGATATGCTAGGACACACGAATACTGACCATTGCATTACAGTTGCCCCCTGTATTCAGTACAGTAACATGCTGTACAGGTTTGTAGCCTAGGTGTGTAGCACGCTAGGCCATCCAGGTTTGTGTAAGTACTCTATAATGTTTGCACAACAAAATCCCCTAATGACACATTTCTCAGAATGTTATCCCTGTTAAGTGATGCATGACTGTAGTTTATCACTTACATTATATATACCAATTAAGTAATTACGATATATACCTTTACATATATAATACGGTCCTTCATAATTTGTTTTTGTTGGTCTTGGACGTATTTTTTTCCATGATTTATCTTCAACATTCTTTATCCTACCAATTAAAATATCTTTCTTACACTTATGATCTATATTAGCATGGTAAGTGAAGTCCATTAATTTAGGGCCTGAAAAAGATGTAAAGAAGATGCTCAAATGCACAAAAACTATCCTTTCATTTACAGGTAAACTTACAAGCAGATGTGAGCAGACAAACGATTATTAAATTCCTACAAAAATCCCATTTGCCCAACCTCAAAAGGTAAACAGGCTACTGAATTAGATTTTTGCCTTTTCTGCTGTTTGTCAGCACAAAGTTCTATAAGTCAACACCACTCCTGCCAGACATACCCTTATTTAACTACTAGGGAAATAACTTGGATAGAAATTGTGATGGCGTATAAAAGTAACGAACACTGCTAAACATAAAACTAAGAAAGAAAATGAAGTTGAGTCAAGATCAGAATAAGTTATGTTTATATCACTTGATTTAGGAGTAAAGATATGAAAAAAACAATAGAAAGTACTTTAATTTTCATATACATTATATCATATACTGGTCTTACAATGTTTTCTAGTTCTTGCTCTATTTGAAAATTATCAAATTCTTAAACACATACTTAGAACATAAGGAGTTTCATAAAAATTTCAATAAGCTGCCAAAAGCAGGCAAATATTCTATTCCACATGATTCTAAAAATAAAATTGTATCAAACAAGAGCAGAGACTTAGCCTTTTAGATTCCAAAGGCCCAAATCAAGAACTGCCACTTGTTCGGGAAGAATTCTAACAGAGATTGAAGAGCCACAGTAGCTTGTGGTGTTCACATGTATTTACAAATTCCTAAGAACTTTCAGGTTATGAACTAGGTTAATACTCTTTGCCTGTGTGTTTGGTCCTGACCTGATTTTACAAAACAGATCTGGCAAGCTTGTCTCAATTCATGAGTTCCTTCGAGAGGATGTCTTGGAGTCACTGATGAAGACGGTTTGGTAACCGCACTTCCAAAAAAGTTTCCAAAGTCATTTCTAGGCTGACTTGAAATTCCCAGGAAACTCTCGGAAGCAAACAAACTACCTGGTCCATTCATCTGCAAGAAGAATAAGAAATTTAAAAAAAAAACAGCCGAGAAATATTACATTATCACTAAAGAAGGAAACTGAATTTATCTGAAAAATAAAATAATCTTCACAGAATGGGGCTGGTACTATTCCGTCCTTAATGCTCTTCTATATTAAAACTGCCTCTTTCTACATTTTCCTTTCTTTGGGTCTCCAGGCCCCCCTCCACTGTTTTTGATCCTCCATGAGTTGTAATAAGAAATAAGTTCTGCTTCAACAGTACACACATTTTACATGCCTTGATCTTATATTTCCTTGATTTGTTTATGCTATGCTAAATAAGCCTCTTACACTTCTGCACCGGTGATTAATTTGCTATGACAGATTCAGTCTTAAACACAGCATTTATTACTGGATGTTCTAGAAAAGTCTTGCTTTAACACAATTTCCCACAGCACATACAAAATTTAAGGGAGACTGTCATGTTCATTCAAATAACTCAGTTACTTAAGTAAAAGATCTATTTTCAATTTAAGCGATGTATTCACAAAAGAGGAAGTGGCACTTACAAGTAAAAGGGAAGAATTACTGTTGTTAAGCGCTGTTCCCTCTCTAGAAGTTGAGGTGGACAGATCTAAAATAATAAAAAAACTTCAACAGACCTTTTCATTCTAATCATGTAATAAGCACATTAGGGCTTAGCAGCATCCTGGCTCTGGCTTCCCCACGCTACTCTCCCATCCCAGTCCCTAGAAGCCTTCTTGCTCATTACTGACACTCCAAGAGGGCTCCAGAGTTTTTCCTTTCCTTTAAACAAGGGCATAAATAACCCTTAATCAAACAAATTTAAATAAAAAGCTATTTTCAGAGAAACAAGCTAGGGCAGGGCCCACCAAGTAGGACTGCTAGAAAAACAAAGAATTTGAGGCTGCAGTGAGCCGTGATGACGCCACTGCACTCCAGCCTGGCAAGAGAGTGAGACCCCGCCTCAAAAAAAAAAAAAAAAGAAAGAAAGAAACTAAGAATTATTCATATTCAAAAATAGGAAAAGAGCCTTTCCTTTTGAAAATATGAAGCAGAAACTAACCATAACATTAAAAAGTCAGTAAGGTTCAATTACTTTCTTTTTCTTAGTCTACCACTCAATTATTTCCTCTCTGGCCTTCTGTCTCCCACATACTTTAATTTCTTCAGTTGCAAATCTTTAAATCAATTATTTAAGACTTTTGCCCTTTTAACCATGTAACAATGCCACCAAAAATACAAAGATTTTTCTCTTTATTGTTTAAAGTATATATTAAACCTAGGATTACAGGAGTCGAACCAAAAACTCAGCAATCCCCTTGCAGGGATTAAGGCATCAGCCACCGTTTGCTCAGCTCAAAAGATGAAAACTAAAATAGATCAATCTAACTGTTACCATTTGGAACACAGATCTTAAATCAGTGTTTGCTTAGTTCAGAATTTAAAAGACTAGCCTGTCTTTAGGATGGGATACGGCCTTATTGGAGAATACATTAAAAAGTCATTTCACCCCTGAAACAATAAACCCCCAGCTTAACACACTATCCGATATAAAAACCAGTGCCACACACATTCTGTCCTCACGCCTTTGCTCCTTGGCCTCCAGAAGGGCACAGTTAAGTTAACGTGAATTCAAAACTGAAGGCTCCGTCTTTATTATTTTTAGCTACAATGAAAATAATTCAAGTACCTACTACCGAGAGTCAGTTAAAAACTGTTAAACGCCAACTTTATTTTTTAGAAAATTAACAGCAATTGTTTATAATTTAGGCTGGATTCTTACCTCGTTTGGATTCACTGATTGAAAACGAATTTAAAGAAGAACAAAAATCTTCTAAGGATGAAGTCAAAGGTGGATAAAATTCTGAAAAGGAGGGTGGAGGAGCATACCTCGCACCAATGGGTAAGGTGCCTAACAGAGGTGCCGAAAAGGGTATGCTGGGAGAGACACTGGCTGTCTGAAGGGGTCCTCTGACTAAAGCTGACGGCTGGGGAAGAGAAAAGATGTGATTAAAATTCACGAATCTCTGTCACGAGTTTGGCTGAACTACTTTCAACATCAGCATACAAAAACAAATTATTACACTGGGTGATCATGTTACATAAAACCATTTAAATCAAAATCAAGATTCATTAGCATTTTAGCTACAAAGCTTATTTCTTTTCAAGCCCAGTATTTAGAAAGGATGGAGGTAGGACGTCTAACACTGTCTTAATCCAAATGTTACATTCATGTTTCATCTGCAAAGCCTCCTTGCGACTTTCTAACCTTACTGGACCACGAAGTTCACAAGGATTGACCTCATTAAAGAGGAATTGCCGGGCTGTGCAGGGCGGGGCAGAAGGAAGTGTGATCCAGAGAAGGGAGCTGGAGAAGCCCTTGGGGACTGGGACCCTCTCTCTGGAGGGGTGAACTTACAATCGCACAAAGACAAACAGAACTCTGACTTCCCCAGTCCCCGTCAAAGCTACAACTCACTAAGAGTTTCCATGTGTCATGCACTGTAAGTATCACGTACTATCTATTTGATTCTTACAACAGGTCTCTCAGATACATCCTATCATGGCTGCCATCGTACTTCCCTGTATTAGGAGGTGAAGTCACCTGCCCAAGACCACACAGCTGGTAAGAATCAAACCCAGCTGTGTCACCCTTTTGCACATACTGCTTACCTTGATCAATTCCACATTGATATCATCTACTTCGCTGGCCCTGCAAACCAGTTCTGAACTCCTCCCTCTCATCATCATACTACTACTGCTGCTGCTATTTCATTATACTTTATGGCAGGCGTCAGAAAACATTTTCTATAAAGGGCTTGATACTAAGTATGTCAGGCTTTGCAGGCTACACAGTTCCTGCTGCAACTACTCAACTTTGCTGTTGCAGTGCAAAAGCAGCCACAGACAACACACAAAGCGAATGGTCGTCCATTCGTTAAGACTTTATTTATGAACCCTGAAATTTGAATTTCACGCAATTTTCGTATCACAAAATACTACTCTTCTTTTTGTTCTTTTTCCAACCACTTAAAAATGTAAAAAACATTCTTGGTTTGCAGGCCATACGAAACAGGTGGAGGGCCAGGTTTGCCCCATAGGCAATAGTTTGCTGACCGCTGCTTAGTGGTATATGGTCACTGCAGAATTATCCCTAAGGAATGAGAAACCCTTAACCCATAAAACTCATTTTTCCTTAAATATCAAATACTTATTCTTTATCAGAATATTTACCCTTTCCACAATATGTGACCCCAATATAAAAAGGAAAAAACTGGCTAATTACTAAATAGCATGTTTCTTCCTTTTTTTATTTCAGAAATGATCAAATCAACCAGTTACCACCAAAGAAGGACAAAAGTAATTTTCAAGGTGAGAAACCCAAAATTCAGCCTATAAGCAATACTGAAAGTATCTACCGGGGTATGTTACAATTAAAAAAAAAAAAAAATTAACCTGCCTTCAGTAGAAGGAACAACACTGAAACTCACCATAACAGTTTCATTAGTTTCGGGGGCAGAATCAAGAAGGTCATCTATTTCATCTCCAAGGACCATATCACCATCATCTAAAAAAGCTTCTGGCATAGTGAAGGGCATCTTCCCTCCATTCGCCAACACTGCAGACGGCAGAGCACTCTCTTCCGCTTGCAGCGGCAAAACAGAAGTTAAAGGCATGATAGAAACTGAGGCCAGCTCACTTCCAATCTCATGAGAAAAACTGGATGCGGGTAAAGAGACAACAGAAACTGCTTCTTGCCTCGGAGTTAATAAATCTGTAACATGGATGGAAATGTACTCACTCACTTTTACTGTACTTACATAATACTAACATTAAGAGCCAATAATAGAGAAAATGAAGATCTAGGTGTAAATATGAACACGATTATAAAAATAAATAAATAGATACCAGAGTAAAGCAACTACAAATAAAAGAGTAGAAGCAATTCTAAAAATGATTCATTTTACCAAGGAATAGATACATTCGCTTGTGAAAACTTATCCTTCTTTCACGAAATGCCTGCACCCCTTTTGGGCACAGCAATCAGGCCATGGTGGGTTGTCAATGATTGCTTACTGACATCTAACATTATCACTCATTCACTGGCATATCCAAAAGCACAAAAATGGTCTTCAAAATCATTCTCACTTTACTATTAATATAACCACACAATGATCTTATTTGACAACACTATATCACATATAAAGTCTAAAGCTGGCACTTCTCAGATTGTTAAAATGCTATGGGAAAACATACCTGGCTCAATATCTTCCACAGAATAGTTCAAAGCCTAGAAATTAAACCAAACAGTGGGTCATAATATTTTCAGGATTCTAAATCATGAAGTAATCTGTAAAACTCACCCTAAGGGAGCAACACAGGTTTTCAGAGAAATTTGACTCCCTTCCAAGGATGATTCAAGAAATGAATGGAATACACAAACCTTATGATACAAGGTGTCAGATGTGGTACTGGTCTAGCAGTGCTACCACAAATATTTGGCCCTAAATGACTTTTTCAAATGAAACCTAACACCTATTAACATCCTACAAAATGCTCTACCAGACTTCAGGAACAGCTGGTTAAGACTAAAATATTTACTTGAGTAGTTGGTTTTCTTTTTTAAAGTGACAGGAAGCTATGGCCAATTATATATTTTAGGAATAAAAAAGTTTCAAAAATAGACATACACCAAAAATATTAAAGGCAGAATTGCTAACACTTCCATCCTTTCTTTTAATTAGGATGTTAATGGGCCAGGCACGGTGGCTCATGCCTGTAATCCTAGCACTCTGGGAGGCCAAGGTGGGAGGATTGCTTGAGCTCAATAGTTTGAGACCAGCCTGAGCAACAGTGAGACCCCCGTCTCTACAAAAAATTAGAAAAAATTAGCTGGGCATGGTGGCAGATGCCTGCAGTCCCAAGCTACTTGGGAGGCTAAAGCAGGAGGATCACTTGAAACCAGGAGTTTGAGGCTGCTGTGAGCTAGGCTGATGCCACGGCACTCTAGCCTGGGTGACAGGAGGAGACTCTGTCTCAAAA
>RJWJ010047790.1:0-10843 GCA_004363605.1 Indri indri | reverse complement strand
TATTTCTGTCTGAATGCTGTATTTGTTCACTGTTTTGTTTTTACAAGGGGCAAAAACATTTGCAGAAAAAAATTATCAGATATTAGTAAAAATCGGCTTTACTGTTTTTATCCCAACCTAAAGTTTTGCTAAGCACAAATAAAACTTTAAGACATAGTCTCGACAGGGTCTGGAACCATGTACATAAATATTCTAGATCAATAATTCAATAAGAATAATTTATCTCACTTCCCTATCTTAGATTCTTTGCTCACCAAGAAGCGCTCTGATTATAATTTGTCTTAAAATAATTTGTCTTTAGTGAGCAAATGTATTGAGCAGTGAACTTAAGTCTTTGGTAGTTGTCTTTCTTACTAGGAATTAATGAATTGACATGTTCATTGTACATCAATCCTTTGTGAGTTAGACGTATACAAGACAGCTTCTAAAAGACTGCTTAATTCTGGAAGCCCTAGAAAATTAGAGTGCCTCATCCTCTAAGTCTCTGGAATACTGTGGCCACAATCGGGTACGACTGCCAATGTGAGGCTATGACTGGGGGATCTCCTAGCTTCCCTTTATAACCTCTCTATTTGGTTCTTAATTACTGCAACTACCATATTTAAATCTCCTACTGTGACCTCTGTCTGCACCTGCCCAGTGGACTCTAACTTAATGTCTGCTTGAAGTTCAACATTTCAAAGAGATAATTCATAGTCTTGCCCTGCAAGCACATTCTTTCTGCTACTCCTAGAGGTGTCATGAGACCACAGAAAGGCTTTAAGCAGAGAAGTTACAAGATCTGGTTTGCATTTCTAGTGTGGAAAATGGATTGCTAGAGGGCAGGAGGGGATACAGGGTACCAGTTAGGAGGCCACTGCAAGTCATCTAGGTCAGCAATGACCTTGGCCTGGACCAAGGAGGTGACATGGGAGATGGAGAGAAGGGGACAATTCAAGAGATATTTACGAGGTGTATCTGTGATGATTGGATATGAAAGGCGGAAGAGATGGAGGTATGAAAGATCACTCCCTGCTCTCTGGTGGATTATTTACTCAGAAAAGCAGCAGGTTTGGGGAGAAAAATCATAATTACTGTTTTGGACATACGGAATTTGGTACATCTCTGAGACACCCAAGTGAAAATGCCATGTAGGGAATTAGACTTAGGGTTGGAGTTCAGCTGGGAGACATGGGTAAAGATGTAAATTTAGAAGTCATCAGCATATTGTATTCATGAGAATGCATAGGATCTCCAAGGAAATGAGTGGAGAATGAGAGGAGAAAAGGAGGGAGGTGATTGGAATAGAGATATC
The DNA here is from genome assembly GCA_004363605.1 of Indri indri. NCBI lineage: Eukaryota > Metazoa > Chordata > Mammalia > Primates > Indriidae > Indri > Indri indri. The sequence goes on along the minus strand of RJWJ010047790.1, from coordinate 9,549 downwards.
CCATAATACTAGAAGTCAGAGGTCCTGTAGGACCTAGTAAAGGAATGGGAGAAGCGGTATGCAGAAAAGTAGGAAAAAACCCCATACAGAGTGATGTCATGGCTGCCAAGGAGGGGGGTGCTCTAGGGAGGGAGTGTGGTGGCTGCCTATGGGGGCTGTTGCTGAGAAGTCAAGTTGAAGTTTCTACAATATTTCTTTTGGGAAAAAAATCCTATGATAGAATTGGAAAATGTTTGTTTAAAAAAATAATCCTCTGGATATGCAATGTGAATCCCAGTTACATTTAATAAAGCAACTTTTCAAAAATTATTTGTGCAGCACCAAATAGAGAATTGAAACAACCAGATAATTGTTCATCCAGAAAGTTGTCACTGCACTGCCAGACATTTGAGTGTTTTCAAATATCTCAATATTTGGCATCATGTAAACCAAACAGGCAGATGTTTGGAAGTCTTTTTTTCCCCCCCATGAATCATCCTGATATTTAGCATTATGTACAAAACAACCTACAACTTTCCACAGCTTGCCAACCCCACATTTCTACCTTTTAAACTTAAAGCCAGTGATTGCACCTCGATCTTTTTGGTTTATGCACTGTTGGCTTCTTAAATCATTTAGAACACCATTTGTCAGTGTTCCCAGACTCACAGAGAAAACATCCCATGCATTCCTTCCCACTATGAAGCCAAATCCAGATAAATTTTGATTCAGTAGCATAAGCCCTCTGAGATCCCTATATCGGGCTTTGCCTGTTTCCAAGGTGACGAAACCCTGCAGCTAGTTACTATTCCAAAGCACACAGCCAGATTCCCATCGCTATGATATATTCCATTTTCTATTCAATTTTATCCCCAGGAGAAAACAGGGGTTATATGGACTTGCACATTAGACTCGCCCTTCTGTCAAACATTAATAGAATCATGGAACCACAGTGCAGAGGGAGACGTGTGGAACTCATGAAATCAATCTGCTCCCTTCAGCAGGAGGACATTTAACCTAACTCCAAGGAATGGAGGTCTCCTCATATTTAAAAGACAGCCCTCTCCCCTCCAGAAGAGAAGATTCTACAACCCCCAACAAGTATTTCCCAGTGCTTAGCAACCTCTACCCTGTGAGCACCCCGAGGTAGCACAGCATCAACAACCATCACAGTTGGAGATTGCCAGTCAAAGACAGACTGGGAAGAAAATGACCTAATTCACCCAGAGATGATTCAGATATAACACTTTGAATTTTGGAAAATATTATGGAAAAGTGAGAGCTTCAAAGCACAGGCAGTTCACAATATAATGTTTTCCAGGTTAGATTACTCACACTTGGAAGAAGAGTCCAGAGGTCACCCAGCATCCACATGGGTCAGTTCTTGAGGGGTTGTGGGAATTAACCATTGTCACTCACTGTACCCTTTTGTCATGCCTTTTCCAGTAAGTAAATTTCCCAGTGGGAGGAAACCTAATTATTTGAACTGTGTGCACTCTGCTACACAGTCTGCCTTCTCCACAATGAACACTTTAATAAAACTGTAAGTCTTTTTTAAAAAGAGAGTGAGCATCTTTGAGAATTTCTCTAGTTTCTTCCAAGGGATTAGAAGAAGCATCAGAACACTCACAGCCCATGTGCTCAGTCACCCTTTCAGCAACATTTGCAGAATGCCTACTGTGTGCTAGGCTGGGCACCATATTCTGGGTGTAGAAGCACGTGTTGTAATAACACTATCTGACAGTGAAGGTACAGTCATAAGCAGAAGAGTCTAGCCTTCATGGAGCTTTCAGTGTAAAGGTGGAAAGAGGGAATGATCAAAGAATCACACAAACAAATACAAAATGATGATGTTGTTAAGGTCTGAATGCATAAAATAGGTTGATCAACCTAGTCAGGGAGGGCATAATGATTGAAAGGCAATCTAATGACCAAGCAGGAGTTAACAGATGAAGATGGGCCAGAAAGAGTATTCCAGGCAGAGTAACTGGCATATGCAAAGGCTCTGTGCCTGGAAAGGAAGCCAGTCCTTTGAGGAACTGAAGGTGGCCAGTGTGCTCGGAGCACAGAGAATGCGCAGGGAATGGGGGAGCACTGTGATGGTGCACGGACGGCCCGCCTCCCACCTAGGAGCTACTTGGGAAGCTATCACAGTCCTTCCAGCTGTGGCAGGGATGACATGGCTAGATTTGTCTTCCAAAAAGAGCACCTTGGATGCAGGATGGCAACTTGATAAGAGGGCAGGAATGGACTGGGAAGCCATTTGAAAGACTAAGGTAATAAGCTGGGCTAAAGAGAAAAGAAGAATGGACTGAGATGATGGCAGTGGAACTAGAGACAAGAGAAAAATTTCAGGGCACATCTAGCAAGCAGAAATGACTGGATTCAGTCATTAGGGAGGTTAAGGGAGGGTGTTTTCCAGGATGACAGCTAGATCTCTGGCTTGCATACAAGGACAGATGATGGAAGCACACACTGAGATAAGGAACAGGGAGTCATGGTAAGGGTGACAGTGTGGGTGGAGGGGCTAAGGATGATAATCATGAGCTCAGTTTTGTATAACTTTAATTGGAAGTGTCTTTGAGACATGCAAGCATAGGTGTCAAGGACATGGAGAGGGACAGGTCTGAGGCACAGAGGAGATGCCAGAGCTTGAGATTCATATGCGCATCAGTTGGAATCATGGGCCCAGGGGGAGAGTGCAAAGCAGAGATGAGGGCCTAAGAACAAACTTTGAGGACCACAGTTCACAAAGACTGTGCAGAGGAGGAGGCATAGGAGATAAAGCTGACACCACCAGAGGAGCAGGACAAAAACCAAGAGGATTTGCACCATGAAAACCAGGGAAAGACACCATTCCAAGAAGGAGGAAGGGCTCAACCGTGTCTACAGATGCTGAAACCTACCTGGAATGGAAAGGAAGTGGAGATAACAAGTACAGACAATGCTTTCAGAAAATCTGATGTGGGAAGGAGTAGCAGATGCTAAAAGAATGTGGAGTTTAAAAAGATTTGTTTCTTTTCAACACAAAAAAGTTGAGTGTAAATGCAGTGTAAATGCTGATGGGAGAGACCCTGAGGAAGATTGAAGGTATAACATAGAGAAGGAACGAGCAATAGTGTAATGTTTCTGAGAAGGGTGGATTGGATAGAAGCTTTAGGTGGAGAGATTTCATTTTGGAGGTAGTCATTGCGGGGTTGATGAGGTCAGGTTCTCAGACTAGATTAAAAATAACAACCACACAATTGCGAGAGCAAGCAGCATTGTTGCGAACACCAGGGAACCCTAAAGAAACTGTCAGTTGCTCTTCTCATTGTCCTCTGAGGATAGCCAAGCTAGTTAGGGCTCTTGCCTCATGGTTGACCCACTAGAGCGGTTGTCTGAGCCCAAGGCTTTGCTCAGCACCCCAGCCCACCCAGTGAGGTAACCTCGTCATTCAGTGGCCCACAATACTTATCAACCCACAACTCAGAAAAAGGGCTGTGGACCCCCAGACCTAGCAAGAAGCAAGCAAGCAAAGTGAGTACACCAACAAGTGTTACTATAAAAGGCCTGAGGGCATGGTTTATGGGGAGTAAAGAGGATCCCCTCAACCTGAGGTAGGGTTTGAGAAAGGCTTTCACATTGTTTTCAAACTGTCTAGTCACTTTTTAACTCTTGAATATGGCTGGCAGCTCCTTAGGGGGCGAGGATTGTATCCTTTTCACCTGTGGGCCGCAGTGCCTAATGCTGCACCTGCTACAGATGGCCAGGAGGACAGGGCCCATCACAGGGAATGGAAGAAGGGGAGAAAGAGAAATGAGGCTGAAGACAAGCCTTGGGTTAAGGTTTTTGCCTGCATTTTGAGTAGATAGTAATGATGGAAGTTCTTAAAGCTGTGCTATAGGGCAAGAGCTGTCCAAGCAGCAGAAATGCCCAAAGACCTTTAGGATGGCTTGAATCCAGGATACATAAATACGAGTCTTCATGAGGTTAAGGAACAGGTGGGGAGAAAAAAATGAGAGTAGGAAGAACTGGAACCAGTGGTCATAAATTTGTATCTTGGAGTTTCAAATCATGTAAGTTAGAGCAGCTGCAAATGGAAGATGAGAATTAAGGTGAACAGGATGATCCTGAGACAAATGCCAAGGTCCTCACTGGGCTGGGGGAGGACCCAAGATGTCTGTAATAATGACACATCAGCAGCTATGAGGAGCAGGGCTGGGGGGCAAGGCCACACAGCCTGAAACCCAAAGAAGAAAGGTTTCTGCCTTCCCCTGTTCATGTCTTTGCTGAACTCTATTCACTCTTTAAAACTCAGCTTACATGATCTCTTCTATGAAACCTTTGCCCATTGCTTCCTCCTCTTCTCCCTTCCCTTCCCACCCTCCTCAGGATGTGTTATTTCCTCCCTTCCATGGGCTCTAACCACATCTTGCACACATCTCTGAACTGAACTGCACACACCCCTGTCACAACCTGAGTTACACTGTCTTGAGGTTTGGCATTTACTTGCCTAGATCCCCCACTAATGACTGCTGGGGTCCAAGGGCAGGGTCTCTTTCTCATTTGGACCAGATCCAGCAAGATACCAGGCAGTGTAATTTTGGAGAGTGCACAAGTGCATGGCATTCACATGGAGAGGGCCAAAGAGCATGGGGACAGTCAGATACAGGACCAGAGAGAGGTCACGAAGAAAGATTTAGATGTGGACACTGACTGCAGAACAAAATGACAATACCTAATTCTTCCCACATCCCAGGTGCTATCTTAGCACTGTCTATGGAATAACTTCTCAGTCCTCACAAAGATCATAGTTGTCTGTGATACAAACAAGGAAACTGAGTCTCAGGAGTGGGCGGAGCAAGGTGGCCAAATAGAACCCTCAAGCGATCATCTCTCTGCAGGAACACCAAATTCAACAATTATCCACACAAGGAAGCATCTTCAGAAGAACCAAAAATCAGGTGAGCATTCACAGTACCTAGTTTAACATTATATCAAGAAAAAAGGCAAGGAGAGGGCAGAAAAGACAGTCTTGCATTGTCTATGCCACCCCTCCCCCATCCCCCAGCAGGGCTGCAACAGGCGAAGTGGAGGAGTGGAGAAAGAATCTGCTTTGAAGAGAAGGACCCAGTCCTAGCAAGATTCACAATGTACTGATGAAAGAGCCCTTGGGCTTTGAATAAACATTAGAGGTAGCCAAGCAACAGTCACCACGGGCTTTGGGTGAGCCTAAGCTGGCCTCAGGTAAAACGTGACACAATCCTAGCTGCAGTTGCCACAAGGGAGTGCCCACATTGCTCCTCCAGCAGCCCGGCACAGAGAGTGAGGAAAGAGAGGGAGAGACTTTGCCTGGTAATCCAGGGAATTCTCCCATATCTTACCCAAGTCCACCAAGGTGGTACCACCAGGAGTCTGCAAGAATCATAGCATTACAGCATTAGTAGACTTGGGGCACCCCCTGTGCTGGTATGGCTCCAGTGACCAAAGACTTAGATCACAGTATTCAATTCCCTTTGAATACGTGGAAAGCCTTTTCAAGAAGCATGGGTTCAAATGAGCCTGGACTACGAAGATTTAAATAGATACCTACCTCTTCAATGCCCAGACATCAACGAACATCCACAAGTATCAAGAACATCCAGGAAAACATGATCTACAATACATAATCACAAAAGAAAATGCAAGAAATTAAAACACACTATGATAGAAAATTACTTTTAACAAAGGAAGACAGGAAAAAAGGAAGAAGGAAAGAGAGGACCACAAAACAACCAGAAATCAAATAACAACATGGTAGCAGTAAGTTCTTACCTATCAATAATAACATTGAATGTGCATGGACTCTCCAATCAAAAGACGTAGAATGGCTGAATGGATAAGAAAATAAGACCCGATTATGTATAGTCCACAAGAAATCCACTTCACCTATAAAGACACATATAGACTGAAAATAAAGGGATGGAAAAAGATATTCCATGCAAATGGAAACCAAAAAAGAGCAGAATTAGCTATACTTCCATCAGATAAAATGAATTTCAAGAGAAAACAGTAAAAAGAGACAAAGAAGGTCATTATATAATGACAAATGAGTCAATTCAGCAACAGGATATAACAATTCTAAATATATTAATATATGCACCCAACACTGGTGCACCCAGCTATATAAATCAAACATTACCAGAGATAAAGAGATAGACCTCAATACAATAATTATTAGAAACCTCAACACTCCATTTTCAGCATTGGACAGATCATGCAGACAGAAAATCAACAAAGAAACATTAGAATTAATATGCATTATAGACCAAATGGACCTAATAGATATTTATAGAATGTTGTATCCAACAGCTGCAGAATACATGTTCTCCTCAGCTCATGGATCATTCTTGAGGATAGACCATGTGTTAGGCCACAAAACAAGTCTTAAAAAATTCAAAAACATTGAAATCATATCAAGCATTTTCTCTGACCACAGTAGAATAAAACTAGAAATCAATAATAGGAGAACATTGGAAACTACACGAACACATGGAAATTAAACAATATGCTCCTGAATGACCAGTGGGTCAATGAAGAGATTATGAAGAAAATTTAAAAATTTCTCAAAAGAAATGAAAATGAAAACACATGTCAAGATCAATGGATACAGCAAAAGCAGTACTAAGAGGAAAGTTTATAGCAATAAGTGTCTACATTAAGCAGTAGAAAAGGTTCAAATAAACAATCTAATGACACATCTCGAAGAACTAGAAAAACAAAAGCAGACCAAACCCAAAATTAGTAGAAGAAAAGAAATAATAAAGATCACAGCAGAAATAAATGAAATTGAAACACAAAATACAATGAAACAAAAAGTTGGATTTTTGAAAAGATAAACAAAATTGACACAACTTTAGCCAGACTAAGAAAAAAGAGAGAAGACCCAAATAAATAAAATCACAGATGAAAAAGGAGACATTACAATTGATACTGCAGAAATTCAAAGAATCATTAGAGGCTATTATGAGCAAATATACGCCAATAAATTAGAAAAACTAGAAGAAATAGATAAATTCCTAGACACATAGAGCCTAACAGGATTGAACCAGGAAGAAACTCAAAACCTGAATAAACCAATAACAAGTAACAAGATAGAAGCAGTAATAAAAATTCTCCTATCTAAGAAAAAGCCCAGGATCTGAAGGCTTCACTGCTGAATTCCACCAAGCATTCAAAGAACTAATACCAATCCTATTCAAACTATTCCAAAAAACTGAGGAGGAGGGAATACTCTCAAACTTATTTTACGAGGCTTATATCACCCTGATACCAAACCGAAACAAAGACACAACCAAAAAAAGAAAACTATAGGCCAATATCTCTTACGAACATAGATGCAAAAATCCTCAATAAAATACTAGCAAAATGAATTTAACAACACATTAAAAAGATTATTCATCACAATCAAGTGTGATTCATCCCAGCAATGCAAGGATGGTTTAACATATGCAAATCAATGTGATACATCATATCAACAGAATGGACAAAAATCATTTGATCATTTCGACCGATGCTGAAAAGGCATTCGATAAAATTCAAAATCCTTTATGATAAAAACTCTCAAAAAACTGGGCATAGAAGGAACTTACCTCAACACATATGACAGGCCCACAGGTAGTATCATACTGAATGGGGAAAAACTGAAAGCCTTTCCTTTAAGATCTGGAACAAGACAAGAATGCTCACTTTCATCACTTTTATTCAACATAATACTAGAAGTCCTAGCTAGAGCAATAGGACAAGAGAAAGAAGATAAAGGATATCCAAATTGGAAAGGAAGAAGTCAAATTATCCTTGTTTGCAGAAAATACGATTTTATATCTAGAGAAACCTAAAGACTTCACAAAAAACTATTAGAAGTGATAAACAAATTCAGTAAAGTTGCAGGATACAAAATCAATATATTACACAAAAATCAGTAGCATTTCTATATGACAACAGTAAAAATCTGAAAAAGAAATCAAGAAAGTAATACCATTTACAGTAGCTACAAGTAAAGTAAAATACCTAGGAATAAACTTAACCAAAGAAGTAAGAGATCTCTTTAATGAAAACTATAAAACATTGATGAAAAAAATTGAAGAGGATACCAAAAAATGGAAAGATATTCCATGCTCATGGATTGGAAGAATCAATATTGTTAAAATGTCCCTACTACCCAAAGCAATCTACAGATTCAATGCAATCCCCATCAAAATACCAATGGCATTCTTCACAGAAATAGAAAAAATAATTCTAAAATTCCTATGGAACCACAAAAGACCCACAATAACCAAAGCCATCCTGAGCAAAAAGAATAAATCTGAAGGAATCAAATTTCCTGGCTCCAAACTATACTACAGCTGTAGCAACCAAAACAGCATAGTACTGGCATAAAAACAGACACGCAGACCAAGGGAACAGAATAGAGAATCTAGAAATAAATCCATAAATCTATAGTGAACTTATCTTTGACAAAATTACCAAGAACATACATTGGGCAAAGGACAGTCTGTTCAATAAATGGATATCCACATGCAGAAGAACGAAACTAGACCCTTATCTCTCGCCATATACAAAAATCAAGTCAAAATAGATTAAAGACTTGAAAAATCTAAGCATTGAAACAATGAAACTACTAAAAGAAAACATTGGGGAAATGCTTCAGGATGTTGGTCTGGGAAAGGACTTTTTGAGTAATAACTCCCAAAGCACAAGCAACCAAAGCAAAATTGGACAAATGGAATCACACCAAGCTAATAAGCTTTTTTTGCACAGCAAAGCAAACAATCAACAAAGTGAAGAGACAACCCGTAGAATGGGAGAAAACATTTGCAAACTATCCATCTGACAAGGGATTAATAACTAGAAAATATAAGGAGATCTAACAACTCAATAGAAAAAAATCAAATAATCCAATTTAAAAATGGGCAAAGGATCTGAATAGACATTTCTCAAAAGAAGACATACAAATGGCCAATAAGTATATGAAAAAATGTTCAACATCATTAGTCATCGGAGAAATGCAAATCAAAACTATAATGAGATGTCAACTCACCCCAGTCAAAATGGCTTTTATCAAAAAGACAGGCAATAAAGAATGCTGGCAAGCATGTGGAAAAAGGGGAACCTTCACACATTGTTGGTGGGAATGTAAATTAGTGTAACTACTATGGAGAACAGTATGGAGGTTCCTCAAAAAACTAGAAGTAGAACCACTATATGACCCAGCAATCCCACTGCTAGCTATATAACCACTAGAAGGGAATTCAGTATATTGAAAAGATATCTGCACTCCCATGTTTATTGCAGCACTATTTACAATAGCCAAGATTTGGAATCAAGCTAAGTGTCCATCAGTGGATGAATGGATAAAGAAATTGTGGTACATATATACAGTGGAATATTATATAGCCATTAAAAGACTGAAATCCTGACATTCACAACAACATGAATGGAAGTGGAGAACATTATGTTAACAGAAATAAGCCAAACACAGAAAGACAAATCTTGCATGTTCTCACTTGTATGTGGCAGCTAAATATTAAAAACAATTGATCTTATGGA
>RJWJ010047789.1:0-10837 GCA_004363605.1 Indri indri | reverse complement strand
CCACCATGCCCAGCTAATTTTTTCTATATATGTTTTTACCTGTCCGATTAATTTCTTTCTATTTTTGGTAGAGACGGGGTCTCGCTCTTGCTCAGGCTGGTCTCGAACTCCTGAGCTCAGAACTATCCGCCCGCCCCGGCCTCCCAGAGTGCTAGGATTACAGGCGTGAGCCACCGCGCCCGGCCCCTGTCAGTTCTTAATCTGGCTGGGCTCAGCCAAGCGCTTTCAAAACTTACCTTCTCTGGCTATTTCTACAACATTTTGGGGACACTATCACCCATCTTGTCTAGAGCACTTTGGTGAGTGCTGTTACCCATGTCAATTTTACAGAGGCGGCAACTCAGGCTTCCAGACGCTAACCTGAGCAAGGACACAGCTGGGATCCCCGTCTAGGTAATCTGACCCTACAGCCCATCCCGTTAAGGGTCTGCAGTTCTACTCGCCCGTAGAACTGGGAATCAGGGCAGAGCAGGGTCCCCTAAAGAGGACTGAGGTGAATGTAGTGGGCCAGATTGTTGGCGAAAGTGTCATGAGAGTGGACTGAAATACTAAGAAATAGCTGATTGGGTCCTACACAAAGTGAGAGCTCAGAGGAGGGAGACAGGAGGGGAGCAAGGAGAGAGGAAGATGAGAATGTGGCTGTTGTGGGCCAGGCTGTCCCCCGGCTGCAGGAGCCTGGCAGCACTGCAGTATGATGTGGCTTTGGGTTAAGAGCAGGTGCAGAAAAGCTGTTCTCTTGGGGCTGGTGTTTTCCAGGTGTGAAGTTAAGCATTTTAGGAGCATAGCAGTGTAGTACCTAGAAGACAGTTGCCTCAGTCTGCTGGGGTTGTCATAACAACATACCATAGACAAGGTGGCTTAGACAAATTTATTTTCTCGCAGTCCCAGAGGCTGAGAAGTCTGAGATCAATGTTCTGGCAGTTGTGGTTCCTAGTGATGCCTCTTTCTGGCTTGCAGGTGGCCACCACCGTCTATCTGCGTCCTCACCTGGTGGACCAAGATCTCTCTTTCTCCTCTTATAAAGCCATCAATTCTGTTGGATTATGACCACACCCTTATGACCTCCTTTAACCTTAACTGCCTCCTTAAAAGCCTTATCTCCAAATACAGTCACATTGGGGGTTTGGCCTTCAACACATGAATTTGGGGAGACAATCCATTCCATAAGACATGGTGAGGTTGAATAAAGTCTTTGATGAAGATAAATCAGAACATTTAAATAAATAAACAAACAATTCCTGCTGGTAGTAAACTGAGCGTGGCCTAAATTAATTTGCTATGTTTTTTTTTTGAAACAGAGTCTCGCTCTGTTGCCCAGGCCAGAGTGCTGTGGCTGTGGTGTGTGCCACAATGCCTGGCTAATTTTTCTATTTTTAGTAGAGACGTGGTCTCACTTTTGCTCAGGTCGATCTTTCATTTTTTTTTTTTTTGAGACAGAGTCTCACTTTTTGCCAGGGCTAGAGTGAGTGCCGTGGCGTCAGCCTAGCTCACAGCAACCTCAAACTCCCAGGCTCAAGCGATCCTACTGCCTCAGCCTCCCGAGTAGCTGGGACTACAGCCATGAGTCACCATGCCCGGCTAATTTTTTCTATATATTTTTAGTTGGCCAATTAATTTCTTTCTAATTTTAGTAGAGGCAGGGTCTCTCGCTCTTGCTCAGGCTGGTCTTGAACTCCTGAGCTCAAGTGATCCTCCCACCTCAGCCTCCCAGAGTACTAGGATTACAGGTGTGAGTCACCACGTCTGGCCTATTTTTTTTTTTCTTTACTACCCCTATTAACTAAGATTGTGGGTATATGTGACTGTAATATAAGTCTGTAGTTTATAGCAATTTTTCATTTTCCTGTGGACCGGTGTTGCTCACCTGTACAATTCTCTACCACTGATAAAAGGCACTTATGAGCTCAAAGGAAAAGATGCGATCCAAAGGACAGGCTGAGATCCCGAAATTAATACCTAATAGCACATAATCTCACCTCTTTTGATTCTCACGTTAATTTTTATTATACTTATTTTAGATGTGAAGAAATAGAGGCCCTAAAAGTTAGGCAGATTGCCTAAGGAAGTGTTGTAGGGAGGTGCAAAGTCTGTGTCTGGAGCCAAACTTCTATCTTCTGATTCTTAAGCTTGATTCTTTGCATGTTTTCACCACCCATGATGAAATACCCTAAGAAAATAACTGCCTTCAGCAGAAGAGAAACCCTGCTCTTTATTCTTTACAGAAATATTGGCAGTCATGGGTACCTCATTCTCTGGAGAGGACTCGGAGTCCTCTGAAAGGGACTTGGAATTTGTCACCTCAGATGTGCCCAAGCACAGCTTTGCGGGTTTACTCCAAGTGGCTGGTGAGGTAAGGACAGCTCAGACACCTTTCTGGCTCCAGCCAAGGTCGGACACCTCCATCCACATAGCTGGCTGGGCACCTACCCAGCAAAGTTTCCTGTGAGCACAGCATGACTTGGTCCAGTTCAGTCACAGCTCCAGGTCTGGTTCCCATGTCCCTCGTGTGACCCAGAACTTCTCCACTCCCACAACCACTGATCCAGCTTTAACCCTCTTTGTACGCTCACTCCTCCTCTTCCTTTCTCTGCCAGAGATTGCCATTCTCTTTATTATTCCTTTCTTCTTGAAGTACCCTCTCTCCTCTCGGTTATGCAGACAACATCTTAGAAACCCTCAAGTTGCCACAACTCAAAATCATAAATGACAAGCTGTCATGTGCACAGTGCCAGACAGTGGCAGATACCACCATCACCTAGCTGCAGACAGTGACGAGGAGCTCTTGCCTCTAGGCTGGGGGAAAGGAGAGAAAGGACCCCGGCTCTGAGCCAGGAGTTCTCTTTTGGTGGGTGATGACATTTGGAACCAAGTGGGACCTGGGATATGAGAGCCTCAAGTTTCTAAACAGTGTGATCGAGCCCACATCCTGTACCCTGAGCAAACCTCAAGAAATGTGCCCTAGGCAGATGGAAGACACAGTAATGGAGTGAAGGGGCAAGCCAAGGGCCAAGGAACTGAGATGGACAATGGGAGGGATTTGGGCTATTGGTCTCAGCATCTGACTTGGTCCTCAGACTGTGTCCTGAACCTCCTCCTGGGATACCCAGCCCTTACACTGTGCCTGATTCCAGACACAGTGGGGAGAAAGGCAAGGATGCGCACCCACCCCATCAGAGCAGGCAGAGCATCTGCACAGAGCTGCCCAAGCACGTGTGAGATGAAATGTGCTTTGCAAACACAGTCAAGGAGGAAGCAAAGCAGGAAGATGGAAAGAGAGACAGAGGGAAGGAGGGAACACAGAGGGAGATGAGCAGGGCAGGGAGGAGGGTGTGCCTGGAGTGAGTCCCCACTGGCCCTCAGCCAGAGAGTGGCGAGGCTGGGTGTGGGTGTGTCAGGACAGCAGCTTTCTGGGACAGACCCTCCCTGGCCCCTTCCTTTGCTGTACCCTCAGGACGTGGGTTTACAGCTTTCTGTGCTGGGGCCCCTCTCGGGTGGGTAGATCTTCTACCGGTTGTAACCGTCAATGGGGAGTCCAGCGGGGCACCCGCCTGCCACCCCCACCCTGCCGATGCTCTCGGCCATGGATCTTCTGGTGCTGGATGAGGGTGGACAGCTGGCTACAGGCCCTCCCGCAGGCCTGGCACCTGTATGGCCTCTCGCCACTGTGGAGCCGGTAGTGCTCGTTCAGTGTGTAGCTCCTGCGGAAAGCCTTGCCACACTCCGTGCATGTGAAGGGCTTCTCCTTGGTATGGATCTTCTGGTGCAGAGTGAGGTTGGATTTGCGACTGAAGGCCTTGCCACATTCCGAGCATTCAAACGGCTTCTCGCCGGTGTGGAGCCGCTGGTGCAGAAGGAGCAGGGAGTTGTGTCTGAAGGGCTTCTGGCACACTGAGCACTCATAGAACTTGTCCCCTCCATGGGCCTTCTGTGCCGCACCAAGCAAGGGGCTCTGACCTCTACCGTTGTCCTGGGGGCTCTCCTCGGCATGCAGCCTGTGGTGTTTCAAGAGCGATGACCCTCGGATGAAGCGCTGCCCACACCGTAGGCAGCTGTAGGGCCTCTCCCCGCTGTGGATGCGGCAGTGCTCGTTGAGGGTGAACCTTCGGCAGAAGGCCTTGCCACACTCACCGCACTCATAGGCCTTCTCCCCTGTGTGGAACTTCTGGTGCTGCAGGAGCCGGGAGCTGCGGGTAAAGGTTTTGCCACACTCACTGCACTCATAGGGCCGCTCCCGGGTGTGGACCCGGTGGTGGGACACCAGCTGCGTGCTCTGCCGGAAGGCCTTCCCGCACTCGCTGCACTGGAAGGGCTTCTCTTCAGTATGGATCAGCTGGTGCCGCAGCAGGATGGAGCTCTGCTTGAAGGCCTTCCCACACTCGGTGCACTGGTAGGGCTTGGCCCCTGTGTGGATGATCTGGTGCCTGAGCAGCAGCGAGTTGTACTTGAACACCTTGCCGCACTCGCACCTGTAGCCTCTCTGCCCGCTGGCGGCTGAGCTCCTTGCAGGCCGGCTGCCCCATTCTTCTCGCAGAGCCCCTGGGGAGATGCTTAACTCCTCAGCCTGAGCCCAGGGAAGGAGGCGTTGTTTATCCGACCTGTCCTCAGGACTGCCATTCCGGTCAGATAGCTTGGGGTCCCTCCTGGGGAGGCACCCCCAAACCGTGCCCGACAGTCTGGCCTGTCTAGAGAGCTCCCTCTTCGGAGGAGACTCTGCCGTCCCAGCCTCTATCCTGGAATCTGAGAGAATAAACAGAAAACGTAAAGATGATCTAGCCACTACACTCACAAAAAGAACTTACTGATTTGAAGACAGAATCTTTTCTTTTTCCAAGTCTTTCCCCCCCCCCAGCTTTACGAAGTATAAATGACTAAAATTATATATATTCGAGGTGTACAATATACATCTACATTATGAAATGATTAACACACTCAAGCGAAGACAGAACCTTTATGTCAAAGGTATAGGGAGGTTTCAGGAATTCTTGCAAGACGTTTTAAAATCATGGTTCAGGTGAGAAAGGGGAACAAAAGGGGAGGCTAAGAAAGGCTTAAGCACCATGGGAGGCTGGCTCAGGTGGGGAGCCCACAGGGAAGCCCAAGCCCTGGCAGGAAGACCCGGATGCTAGGCATGAGGTGCCCCTCTTGCCCCACAGCCCTGCTCTTTGCTCCTCTCTCCTTCAGAGGGATCACCCACAGTCCATTCACTCAGCAAACTTGTCGGGGGCCCTGCCTCTGCAGAACTCCAGGACTAGGTGCCTCCTCCCCATCTCAAAGTTCTCTCTGTAGCCTCTGCTGCCCTGAGCTCAGTTCCTGGCACATGGGACATGGGAACTGGGAAAAATCAAAGGAACCCAAGGGTAGTGCCCGCTGCACCCACGGACCTGGCCCCTGACACCGTGGGGACACCAAGACAAAGAATTCATGCACTGGGCCTTCCTGCCTAAGTTAGGCTTGCGTGACCTTAGACCTACAACCACAGCATTCCAGAGGACTTTGGCCCATTGTGAGGAGCTAAACATGCACACCTCCCATTGCGCAGGAAGCAGCCTGCATGGAGCTGCATGAAGCCCAGGCCAGGCTGGGGCTGCATGACATACCCTGTGCCTCACACTCACCTGTGCACAGGCTGGCCTTGGTTCCTCTCTCCTCAGCCACCTGCAGAATCAAGGCCCCTGGCTCCTCCCCTTGCTCCAAGAGGGAGATCAGTGCTGGTTTGCTGATAAGAAAGCCTGAGCACAGGGAGAGAAAGCAGCATGTGACTGGGCGCAGGGAAAGGAAGGATGCCCAGCTGTCTGCTGGAGGCCTCAGGAGCACAGAGCGCTGGGAGAGTCAGGAAAACTCACCATCCCAGGAGGGCCAGTTGGGAGGCCGAGGGGAAAGGGGCTGCCCCAGGAGAGAAGCCCCAGGCAAGCCAAGGCTGGGCAGTGGATGCCCAGTGGGAAGCAGGAAGGGACTCCTTGGGGAGCCTCTAGCTTCCCCTCCAAACACAGATTTCGCATTCAGAAAGGAACCAACTTCCCAGGGCCTGGTGGATAAGGCAGGGTCATCTCTGAGCCTAACGCAGAAACACCTCCCAGCCCCAGGACCAAAGGGAGAAGCCCTCACCCAGCGCGGCCAGGTTCCCATAGTTCTCCAGCATCACGTCCCTGTAGAGTGCCCGCTGATCGGGGGCCAGGCAACTCCACTCTATCCTCGTGAAGTACACGGCCACATCCTCGAACACAATGGTCTCCTGCAACCACACACCCTGCTGTCCTGGGCAGTTGAGGCCTCAGTGAGGACCCAGGAGATGGGGAGGCCACATTAGGAACAGTTAGGTGATCTGTCCAGCTCTGGGGGTTGAGGCTTCTGTCCTCACTGGTCACGGCTGTATCCCCAGGGCCCAGCACAGAGGGAGCACCCCACCATTCTCCAAGGGAGTAGCCAGCCTCCTCCTCCTCCTCAGCAGAAACCCCAGAAGGTAAGAGAGGGAAAGTGAAATTGGGGAAGGGAGAGAGATTCTGCTAGGAAGGCGATCTCAACCTTGGCTTTATCCCTCTTCAATGGGCCATCAGGGATTTGGGGAAGGAGCACCCCACAGATACTGGTGGCTGAGCCTCCACACTGAGGGTGAGCGTTCTGCCCTTGGGTCTTAGTTTCCAACACCAGCAGTGAAGTCAGCGTCAGGAAAGTGGGACTGACCACTCACACCAGGATGAAGGCAGGTGCTTGGGAAGGATGGGTGCTGGCTGACCCTAGACAGATGTTCAGGGGCTACAAGGGGCCCCAGGCAGCCCATTTGTGCCCAAAGCGTCAGGAAGGAGTCGACAGAGCCTCATGTGAGGCCTGGCCATAGAGGGAGGAGGCTTCCCTCAGCTTGCAGACTCCATTCTGTGATATGGGTGGGCCTGAGGCTCCCTGGGAAGATGCTCAGGGCTGAAGGGCTGAGGCTGGGGGCAAAGGCAGAATCCTGGGGCAGCAGATAGGTCCAGAGGGAGTGCTTACCTGGGGTCCAGGCATTGGGAGTGCCATCACCATTCCAGGGTAGCCAGTGGGGGCAGACCAGGTGCTAGAGATGGTGCATGCTGGGGGAACACACAGCCATGAGTGGAAGGAGCCCAGGCCAGAGGCCCCACACCCCCAGAAGGACCCCCCCAGATCCAGAAGAGAGCAGGAAATGGTGAGATGCTGAGGCAAGCATATTAGCCACTTCCCTCACGTTCCAAGGAGAAGCTGCACCCAAGACGTGCTCACCCACACCGCTCACTCCATCCAGTGTTTGCTGAATGTCACCTTCCCAGGAAGGGCTTCCAGGATACTATTTAAAACTGCTGCCTCCCCCTCCACCAGAATTCCTTATTCTTTGGCTTATTTTTCTCCATAGCTTTCTGTCATCTCACATAAAACAAGTTAACTTACTTGCTTCTTATCTGCCTTCTCCCATGAGCAAGGCCTCCAGTCTCTATCCCCAGGGCCTGGCACATAGCAAACGCTCGGTAAGGATTTGTGAAATGAACAAAGGGATTCCTGACATGGCTGACTCTGCAACCAGTAAAACCATGATGTGGAACACCAGAAAACATTCTTGCTATGTTACTACACGAAACAAGACGACTACAAGCAGAAAAACAAACCTGGCAGCATAAACCCCAGCATATTAACCCTAGTTCTTTCTGGGTCACAGAATTATGAGTAGTTCTCATTTTTTTTAATTTCTTCAAGACTTATTTATTTATGTACCAACACATTTTACCTTTGTAGTTGTGGAAAAATTATTCATTTATTTATTTTCTATCGATTTTATTTTTTCATTCTTCTAGCCCTGACTCAAGGGAAAAGTTACTTAAAAAACAATAAATATAATTCTGCTCTGACAAGATATACACACAGTGGGCAGGAGGCCTTGCTCTCCTCACTCTTTCCTTCAACAGACACTTGAGCTCTTGTCTTTGGGTGGAGGTCTCTGGGGCTATCCTTTTCTGTGGGGCTTGAGCCCCCTAAGTAGCTACCACTTTGTAAAGAGATGTTCCCCTTCAGGCATCAGTTAACAAAAAGCGTATGGGTAGAAGCAAGCTGGTTGCTTGGTTACAATGCTGTGAGGTGACATTTGGCAGCAGAGGCTTTTCGACATGTTAGAGTATGAAGGGCTGTAGGGGAAGATTGGACAGGCTTGTGAGTCACCTGTGCCTGCTGACAGCACAGACTGCAAATGCATGGAAAAGCAGAGCCACCCCAGCCCCATCCAGCCCCCAATCAGCTATCTGTCCGGGGCAATCTATGGGCAGGACCCACCTGGGCCATTGCTATTGCCAGATCTGTTGTCCTCCTCACCCAAACAAGGCAACCAGCATATCTCAGGGGACAAGGCTGCCAAAAGACATGAGCCACCCTACCCCTCGACACACACCACCCTCCACTGTGGAGAGAACTGTATGTAACCCAGGGCTAGGAGGGGGATAAGTTACCACCGCTGGTTTTTGTTTGCTCATGTCTGGGGAGTGCATGTCCTCAGGGAGGGGCCACCTGGTTACAGGGGGAAAAATCTGCTTTTAGTTCTACCTTTGGAATCAGGAAGCAAGCCTTTAATCAGATTAAACAGTGCTGGGGTTAAAAAGAATGGAGCAGGGATATGATGACAAAATAGGTCAAGCCCTCGCTCATTGTGCTAACAGAGAAAATATCAAGGTGGGAGGAGTGCTAATTTAGATGGAGGATCAGGGAGGGCTTCTTGGGGGAAATAATATTTAACTGGGGTCTGCAAGACCGGGAGGGGTCACCTCCCTCCAAGTCTAGAACAAAACCCTGTTCCTCAGAGGCCAGGGCACCTTGCTCCTTGCTCACTGCACTGCAGCCATGGAGCCTTCCCTGTCACTTAAACCTGCCAAGGCCTCTGTACCCTCCGCCTGGAGGTTTCTCCTTAGGGACAGGCAAGGCTGCTCCCTCTAGCCATCAGCGCCATCAGGTTTCAGCTCAAATGTTAACTGTTTAGAGAGGCCTTCCCTGACTACCATGGCTACCCTAACTCCCTCATCTCTCACAATTTTATCTCTTTGGTTTATCTTCTGTGTAGCCCTTGTCACGATTAAAAATTATTTGCTTGTTTATTGTCTCTATTACATTAATGCTTCACCTCTATTGCAATTCATGGTCCAAGAGGTGGGGGACGTTGCTTGTTCACTGCGGTGTCCCCAGCACTGTAAGAATCCTCTGGACACAGCACTCAATAACTATTTACAAAATGACTGTTGCCCAACCGAAGCCTTAACCCCGGGAGTAGGAAAAGCTGCACAGGGTAAAGTAGAGGAGAAAAAGGGCGTCCGCCGGGAAAAAAGTGTGCGGGGGAGAAGGCGCACAGGGGAGGTGGGGAAATCCTCCAGCCAGCGCCTGTCGCTCCGGAACTGCTTCGCTCGGACGCCTGCAGGCGTGAGTCAGAGGGAGGTGCAAACTCGGACAGAGCCTGGTTCTCCCAAGGGAAGCCCCCACCTCGCCAGGCCTCCCTACCCTGCAGCCTCAGCTCTGCGCAAACACCCTGACTCCGGGATGCCGGGTGCAGGGGGCCGCCGCACACGCCTCCCATCGCAGCCGAGAGGAACTGGGACCCCGGTTCATTCGCCTGCCCGGACACTCCCCAAGGTCCTCTGGACCAAAGGAGAATTGAGAAGGCAGCGCCGACTAAGAGTCAGCTCTCCACCGCGCTCAGCGCAGCCTCTACGCGGGCCACAGCCTCAGCCGGGCCGGCATCGGAGGACCGAGCCCCTCTACAGTCCCCGCCCCGCGGCCGGGGCCGACTCACCCTGGCCTGCCGCCCGGGACAGCAACGAGGGGAGCGTACGGCGCCGGGCGCACAGAACTCCAGATTCTGGCCCGCCCCCGGAAACGGGCCCCGACGCCGCTCTGGGAGGCTGGGAGGACCACGCACCTCGGTGGCGCTCTGTAGTCTCGGCGCTCTCGAGCTCCAGGGGCGGGCTATCGCGAGACCTGCTGAGGGTGGGGGCTGCGTGCGGCGACCCCCAGGCTTGAGGGGCGCGGTAGCTGGAGAGGCCCGATGGGCGCTGAAAGACAAAAGTGGGTGTCAGCGTTCTCAGTGCTCCGTTCCCACTGGGGATCCGAGGCGGCGAACTTCCACTCCTCGAGCTCACTCCCTGCACCCTGCGTGCCAGGTCCGGGTGGGCTGCGGAGGTCGGGAACCGGGCGGCAGCAACCCCCGGACCCACAGGGCGGCGAGGCGGGCAGGGCGTCGGGGCCGTGCCAGGCTTGGGGGTTGTTTGTTATACATATATACATTTATTTATCGTTTGGTATGATTTTTCAGATGTCAAGTGTTATGCACCCCTGGAAAGAGCTTTAAGATAGGCTTGAAAATGTAGTCTACACTGGGAGAAACATGCCAGATAAAAATCGAGATTCTTATAACCAAATAATGTGAGAGTAAATACTGGGGAGGAACCAGTAGTTTGCTTTGCTATACTAGGTAGATATGAACCAGAAAGCTGGGGTAGCAATGTTAATATCATACCAAGTAGAAATCAAAGAACAGAAAAGATTAAGAGCAACATTTATAAGCAAGTGAAAGGAAGCTGTACAACCAGAAACATGTACCATACATCTAATACAGCCTCAAAATACCAAAACCGACAACTGACAGAACCACAGAGAGAAACCGATTGTCCAACAGTTGTTTTTCTTTTTTCCTTGCAGTGACTTGGAACATCCAACAGTTGTGGCTTGAGTTTTGAACACTCCTCTCAGAAACAGATCAAGGAAAATTCAAGTTAAAATGTAGATGGGAACCACAAAAAAGATGTGTGTGAAGAGATACTGATTGACACCCCAAAAGCAAAAACAAGATCTACATCTC
>RJWJ010047788.1:0-10838 GCA_004363605.1 Indri indri | reverse complement strand
CCTTCATGTGACCTACTGAGTCTCTGAACCTGATGAGTGGTGCAACTGTAAATTCATTGGCCCCAATCTCAGAATTTTGACCCTGCCCCAAGATATCTTAAGACTTATTTCTTGCCATCCTGCTTTTTTAATATCTGTGAAGTCAAATCCCTCCCCTCTTCTTCTCACTTTTAGTGGATATTACTATCTCCTAATTTACAAAAAATTAAAAATAAGCAGACTAAATATATTTGAAATTTGCAACATTAGTTTACAAACTTATTTTAATCTGGACTCATTTTTCTTTCCTTCTTTCTGTCCTTAATGAGGAAGAGAGAGACACAGTCAGTTTTTCCCATATTCTATATTCCATTTTTATTGCTTATTTATTGATACATTCTAAATATGTTAGGTGAAAATTTTATTCCAGAAACACTTTTAAACCCTCACTTTGGCTCCCTCACATTCACTGAAATTGCTCCTGCTAATGTTGCCAGAGTTATTTATTGCACTAAGTCCAATGCCCACTTTTTCTCATCCTACTTGGCCTTTCAACAGCATTAGGCAGCGGTGACCTCTCCCATCTACAAACACTCTGTTTATTGACTTCTGGTCCTCATTCTCTAGCTTTCTCTTTCCATACATCAAACATTCAGGTCCTCAGGATCTCCCACAGACTCTCTTCTGTTCTCATGGTGCTTACTCAGTAGACAATTATATTCTTTTTCTGAAATTCAATAATACTCTATTTGCCAATGACTTTCATCCTCATATACCCTACATGATCTTCTCTTCAGATGTTCATACTCAGTTTTTGACTGGACATCTTTACTTGGATGTCTTACAGCTACTTAAAATCCCTAAAAATCTTCTCAATGGCATTGAGATACAGTTTATCCATATACCCCTGATCTGGGGTCTTCCCTGCCTGTCCTCCTCATCTAGCGCCATTGATCCTCTCACTGTGCAGTTTCTGGTCATACTTCATCTCTCCAGATATGTCATGAGCCTTCTTGTGCTTTTTCCATTACCTGAGACACTCTTCTAATCTCATCAGCTCACTCTTGGTCTTGTTTCTTCTCATCTGTAGGCCTCAGCTCATACATCACTTCCTAGGAGAAGCTTTCTTTAACCAACCCCCCCCCCCCCCCCCGCCGCCCAGAGGAGGTAAGCATCCCTGGTTTATATTTTTCTTTATTTTTTAATTTCAGAATATTATGGGGTACAAACATTCTAGCTACATGTAATGCCTTTGCCTTGCCCAAGCCAGGGCTACAAGTGTGTTCCTCCCCCATACAGTGCGCTCCACCTCCATTAGTTGTGAGTTTACTCAACTTCTGCATCACACACTCAGCCCATTTCTAATTACTTTTCAAGCTCTGTCTTCTCCAAATTATAAACTCCACAGGAGTGATGCTCATGGCTGTCTTATTTACTGCCATATTGCCAGTCCCTTGTGTTAGTGGAAACCACAGTGCCCCAATTCTCATGTTCCTCCAGGGTGGGGCCTGCATTAGTAACACCTGGTCTCTCTCTTGCCCATCCACCCTCCACTCAGCTCCTGCACTCACTCTTTCCCAGGCGCAAAAATGAACTTAGCTGACTGATGGGTTTGGGAGAAGGATTTGGGGAAATGCCACTCTCTTCCTTTGGGTATTTGGTTAACAGAGTAAAAGCAGCATCTTTCAATGACTTTATTAGGATATTTTGATCTTCACCTCTCAATTTCTTTGCTATACTTCTCATCTGGTTTCAAATTCAGGCAAAGAATGGGAATTTATTCATTGGTCCCTTCTAAACCTGAAAACATCGTAATGCCTAACCCATTATAGCTATATATTGGTTGAATAAATTTATGACAGAATTTACTAATGTATTATATTAAATTTAAGACTGTGAAATGATGGAAGAGTCAAAAAAGACTTTGGAATAGAAAGGAGGAGAGAAACAAGAACGGTACAGAGGAAGGGGAGAGGGCAGAATAAGAAAGAAATGAACAAAGGTGGGAGATTATTCTAAGATATTTAATGCAGATAATTTTATTAATCTTCAAAACAATCATGGATAGAAAATAGGGAAGAAAGGGACATAATTAAAGTACTGGTTAAAATGGGAAAAAAGAATTGGAGGAAAGATCTGTTTTTCAGAATAGAGGGTTAAGGGGGCAAAGCTCCAAGATAAAAATCAGAAATTAGAGATAAGGTTTCAAGTGGTTTAGAGACTTGGTGATACATTTTGTTTATTAATAGGTAAGAAAACAGGTTCCTAAGGTCACAAAGTGAGTTGAAAGCAAATTTGAGACCAGAGCCAGTTTTCCTGACTCTGAGCTCAAAGCCCTTTCTGTCTGCTATGCCATCTCCTTTAAAATCTTTGGAATCTAAGGTAGAGTCAAAGAGAAGGATATACAGGGAAATTGGGAAAGTCAAAAGGATGATGAAAAATGTAGCATAGGGTGGAACAAGTGAATAAAAAGAAAAACAAAAGGACTCATTTCTAATTCATAGATGTTTTACTTCATTCAACATTTAGTATCTGTGATTTACTGGTGGTTTGGCACATAGAACAGGAGAGCAAAAAGTAATGAAAATATGATGCTGGCAACACCATCCATCAGTCTGAAATATGGAGTCCTGGCAGGTCTGCATTCAAGATCAAAAGTCTTAGTTTGTAACAGCCCAGTATGCACAAACAAATACCAATATTTCATAGTTCTTTCACCTAAATTAGAAACAGAAATGTCATCTGTCTATAACTTGCACCCTGTTGTGATTTGCTTTCCAAAGAAAAATAAAGCAGCCCAAAGTTAAAGGGACAAGCATGTCGTTTTGAAAGAATGTTGTTTATTGTCATTTCCCAAAAGAAGCAGTAGAATGGGGGGTAAGTGACAATGATTTTCATTGGAAAGTCAAACTTGCTTTGTCATTCATCTCCTTTAGTGATTTTATTTGTTCAGATAAAAGCAAGCATGAAGCCATTAACAATAGGGAAGAGCTTTTTTATGTTTAATTATTATACGTACATAATAATATATATTTATGGGGTACATGTGATGTTTTAATACAGGCATACATTGTGGAATAACCAAATAGGGATAATTGGGACATCCATCACCTCAAGCATTTCCAGGTTTAATATGATTGCATTGCATATATAGTATATTAAAAGCTTATAATGTACCATGCACAGTCTTTGGCTTTGTGAGAATATGGTTCTCATCATCAAGTAGAATATAGTGTTTGGAGAGGGCAAAGAACATGCACAAGTGTATGCAACCCTATTTCATACAAAGCTAACTCAGATATGCATGGAGCCAAGAAGAGAATATTTGTTAATAAAAATAATTAACTTTTTTTGAGCTGTTGGTATCAGCTGGGTATTATTCTAAGATCTTTACATAGGTTTCCTCATTTAATTCTTACCACAACCCTCTCCAGAATGCCTCATTACACCTGTGACCCGATGAGAATTCTGGAGCAGAAAGAAGGTATCTTACCCAAATTCCCACAGTCAGTGAGGGGCACTGATTATGTTCCAAGAACTTCATAAACATAACTTTGTTTATACAAAAGTCATGCAAAAGAAATCATAAGCTTCATCTTACCAAAAATAAAGCTATAATAATATACCTAGTTATATGTCTTCTGAGGGCTCATATAAAACATCAAATCAAACATTTCTGGAGACTAAACTATGCACTTTTTCCTAAATCATTTTAAGGCAATAAAAAGAAGTTTCATGAAGGAGGTGATACTGAGTTTAGCCCATCAGTTTGGAAAAGGCAGTTGGTAAGGAGCAGAGTGAGAGTGTTCCAGGCCAAGGAGAAAGTAAGAGGCAAGACAAAGACAATGGCAATGCGAGGGCATCTGGAGAGGAAGGGGTGGTCCAGTGTAGCTCCAAGAGATGGGCTTCACAAAGCAGGTGAGGGCCCATCAGTGAAGGCCTCAAAGGTGAAGCTAATGAGTTAGAGAACAATTGCAGATTTTTGAAGGCTCCTATTTGTCCTAAATTGAAGACTGAGTAGTTCTAAATTGAATCCAGGCTTCCCATTGTTCAAAATAGACCTATGCTTGGCAAAGCCTCAACCCAAGAACCTTTTAAGAAGTTCATTTAAAATCTTGAAAGCTTTTTCAAATACCAAAAGGCCCCAGTACTCCATTTAAATGTAAATATACTTGAGAGTTTAAATTCTAAGATTTAAGAATGAATGAGGGAAAGTGCTTGGAAATAAATGTTGCTTGGGGGAAAAAATGGAAAAATGGTATACAGTGAGGGACCTAGGAAAGACTAAAATATACCTAAAGCTGCAGGTTTACAGAAATCATTTGTACCATCACTGCAGTTCTCTAATGGCAATCATAGTGAGCGGATTCAGAGGTCGACATCAGAAAGAAAAGCCACTGAACACCGAAATACAACAGAATAAAAACCTCAGAATGAAAGCACAGCTGGGGTTAGGCAGAGTGATGCTTCCAGGTGGCTGTTTATATTATAAATCCATCAGGTCTGGATCCTTGATGAAGGGGTGACTGAATAGACATAAGTCCACAGAGAAGCCCTAGTCCCATCCAGATGGTGCTTGTGTTCACCTCAGTCACATCCATGCCAGTGTACCCTGCTATGACTTCAACAGGGAATCAGCTGTGTAGAATGTTGTCTTGTTGTCCTGGAGACAAAGAAGATAACTGATGCTGAGCTTTTAGATATTGCCATTTGTAAAAGAGAATGCAGAGGAATGAAAGAGGCAAAGCTGAAACGTAAACACACTCCTGAGCATAATGAAGAGATATGCACAACAGATACTTGTAACCCTGGCTCCCTCCTTTATCTCTGAATCAATTTATAAGACATTTGATTTTAATTTTATTAAATTCTATATTGTTTATATGTTCTATAAGCAATATAAAATTTTTCTATTTTTTATAAAAATCATGAGTTATATTAAAACCTTATATTGTTTATATGTTTCTATAAAACAATATAGTTTTTAACATAAAAAATTATTTAATAAATTTAGGAAATACAAGACAGACAATAAAAATTTATCTATAAGCACACCAATAGGTAACAATTATTACTATATAGTTTCATATTTTCCAGTCTTATACCATAAACATACTTACTCATGCAAAATTTTTGACAAAGCTAGAATTATACTATATTATGATTTTACATAATATTCTATTTTTAGTAAAAGGTAGGGACAAAAACCTCTGTTAGAGCTGGATTAGTATCCACAAAGTCATTCATCTTGTCTCTCAGAATTGTTATAAAGGACTTTTAAAGATACCAATGCTTATCTTCATCATTTTCACAAATGCTCCTCCTCCTCATTATTTTGGATGCCTCCCCCGAAGTCCTTTCTCTGACTCTTCAGCTTCTCCTGACCCTTGGCTACAATCATGGTTTCCCATATCCACGGGCATCTTCTAGATGGGCACTTTCCTCCCTGGAATGTCTTGAGTATGGTTTAGTGCTGGCCTCACAGTGACCCATACTTTCTTTCATGCCTCTCTTACTTTCTCAGATGTGGTCATCAGGACACCCAGCCCTCTCTTTCTGGCCATTTTCACTCCTTTTGGCTTGTGCAAGTATATCACCATGTCTTTAATCCATTTCAGCTACCCAACATGATTAAACCAAGGTGAAAAATAACCAATAGTAGTAACACATATGTTTGTTAAATGATTGACTCATAAACAATAAGAAATGAATGACTATACAAATAAATGGATTTTTACAGAAGATAAATCCTTTGGCTAAAGGAATTATTTATTATTTTGATGAATTTTGTCTGAATTTCCAGAACTGGAATTTTTTTTTGGGGAGGGGGGAAATTGTAGTGATATGAAATGTTTATTTATTTTATCATTTTATCTGTATTTTTGTAAGGACATTATGCTAAAAGGAGATATAGTAAATGTTATAACTACCTTTCTAATCCTGGATTAAATTTTTAATAGTTTCTTCTGAAGGTCTTGGTAAAGTACACAGAGTAACTTAAGGGAGTTTTAATTTCTGATACTATAAACATTTATTGAGCATGGACTATGTGACAGGAATTGCATAAACTCATTTAGTTCTCACAAAATCCTTATGTCATAGAACATTGGTCAGGATAGACTAGATTTATGCTAAGGTAATAAAATAACTCGGAATCTTAGGGGCTTAACACAGCAAAGCTTTATTTCTCATTCATGTTATACATTTAGTGAAGACAGGCAAAGGACTCTGTACCACACAGTCACTCAGAGACCCAAGTTTGTAGAAGCTCTGCCATATTATTTCTATTCTACCTGGAAATTGTGCCTCTACTCTCACCCTTGGGGAAAATAAGACACACATTTTTTTCTCAGAGACATCTACCTTTGTAGAATTTGTGTTGGTGCCGTCTTTGGCACAGAATAGGACAGGTACAACTTCAACTGAAAGGCCAGTTTCAAGCCCACCTGCTTTATGTTTGCACTGACCTTGGCATTCTTGCTTACATGTGATATGCAGAGAAGAATTTAGTTAGAATAGATGTTTCAATAGATATACAGTTCACCAAAATTGTATAGTGAATTATTTGTATAACCTTGAAGAAAGTGCTACACTTCCCTAAACCCTGTCACTTTGGTTTTTTGATCAGCAATGTTGTATTGTGTTTATTACATCTTTTGGGAATATGTGAACTTGAATTCTGCTTTAGGTACTCCAAAATTCTATGATATTTCTAGATTACGTTTTCCTGAGGAAGTCTCAGTTTTCTCATATGTAACACATAGAAATAGCAACTAATTTATATGATTGTATCTAGAATTTCGTGTTGAAAATGTGTATAATCTATTTACACAGAACGTATGTAAAATGTACACAATGTATACAAATTAGTAGCATTCCTATACACCAACAACAGTCTAACTGAGAAACAACTCAAAGACTCAATATCCTTCACAACAGCAACAAAGAAAATAAAATACCAAGGAATATATTTAACTAAGGAGGTGAAAGACCTCTACAGGGAGAATTATAAAATACTGTGGAATGAATAGCAGAGGTTGTAAAAGGGTAGAAAACCATACCATGTTCATGGATCAGCAGAATCAACATCGTTAAACTGTCTATACTACCAAAAGTGATATACAGATTCAATGCATTCCCTATTAAAATAACAACATCATTTTTCATAGATCTAGAAAAAATAATTCTATGCTATGTATGAAACCAGAGAAGATCCCGTATAGCAAAAGCAATCTTATGCAAAAAGAACAAATTGGGAGGCAGCAATTTAACACACTTCAAGCTATACTACAAGGCTATAGTAACTAAAACATCACAGTAATGACACAAGAACAGAGACATAGACCAATGGAACAGAACAAAGAACCCAGATATAAAACCATCCTCATATGGCCACCTAATCTTTGACAAAGCAGACAAAAACATACAATGGGGAAAAGAATCCTTATTCAATAAATGGTGCTGGGAAAATTGGATAGCCATATGTAGAAGACTGAAACAGGATACTCACCTTTCACCTCTCACAAAAATTAACTCACGATGGGTAACAGACTTAAACCTAAGGCATGAAACTATAAGAATTCTAAAAGAAAATGTTGGAAAAACTCTTATAGACATTGGTCTAGGCAAAGAATTTATGAAGAAGAATCCAAAGGCAATCACAGCAACAACAAAAATAAATAAATGGGACCTGATCAAATTAAAAAGCTTCTGCACAGCCAAGGAAACTATCACAAGAGCAAACCGACAACCTACAGAATGGGAGAAAATATTTGCATGATGCACACCTGATAAAGGGCTGATAACTAGAATCTGTATAGAACTCAGGGAAATCAGCAAGAAAAAAATCAAACAACCCCATTAAAAAGTGGGCAAAGGACATGAGCAGAAACTTTTCAAAAGACAGACTAATGGCCAAAAAGCATATGAGAAAATGCTCAACATCTCTAATCATCAGGGAAATGCAAATCAAAACCACAATGAGATATCATTTAACTCCAGTGAGAATGACTTTTATCAAAAAGTCCTGAAACAATAAATGGTGTGGATATGGAGAGATAGGAACACTCATACGCTGCTGGTGGGACTGCAAACTAGTGCAACCTCTATGGAAAGTAATATGTAGATACCTCAAAGAGCTTCAAGTAGAACTACCATTTGATCCACCGATCCCATTACTGGGCATCTACCCAGAGGAAAAAAAGACATTCTATAAAAAGACATCTACACTAGAATGTTTACAGCAGAACGATTCACAATTGCAAAGATGTGGAAACAACCCAAGTGCCCATCAATACATGAGTGGATTAATAAAATGTGGTATATGTATACCATGGAGTTCTACTCAGCCACAAAAAACTTTGGTGATCTAGCATCTCTTGTATTATCCTGGATAGAGGTGAGCCCATTCTACTAAGGGAAGTATCCCAAGAATGGAAAAATAAGCACCACATGTACTCACCATCAAATTGGTATTAACTGATCAACACTTATATGTACCTATAGCAATAGCAATTATCAGGTGTTGGGCAGATTGGGGGAAGAGGGAATGGGTATATTCACACCTAATGGGTGCGGTGTGCACCATGTGAGGGATGGACATACTTAAAGTTCTGACTCGGGTTGAGCAAAAGCAATATATGTAACCTAAGTATTTATATCCCTGTAATATATTGAAATAAAATAAAAATGTGTATACTATATTTGGATGGAACATATATACAAATGTAATACCTAGTGTATATCCGACACATAGCTGGTGTTCAATGTTACCATTACATAACCAAATATTAATAATTTTTAAAGTGTTTTGCTAATTATAATAATAAAATGTAGATGGCCCATACTTCACAAATGCTAAAGGATAGTATCTTTTCTAAAGAATTCATAAGCCAAGAAAAAAATGTCATGTTTAAGGCAAACATTGAATAAATCAATGCTAACATATTTCTTTGGATTTAGCATTTGGATTCTTAACTTTTAGCAAAAAACTAGAAGTTTTGGTACATTTTTAAGTTTTATTTTTTTTAATTGACATAATAAATAATTGTACATATTTGTGTGGTGTGATATTTCAATATATGAATATGTCGTGTAATGATCAAATCAGGGTAATCAGCATATTCATCACATCAAACACTTGTCATTTCTTTGTAGTGAGAACATTCAAATTCCTCCCTTCTAGCTATCTTGAAATACACAAAACATTATTGTTTGTACTTTTTACGTTAATATTATCTTAATTGTCTCTGTTTTAAGAAACTGCTAAAGCTGAAATAAGAAGAAAAGTTTCTGATGTTTTAGACAAAGACTTCTATGATATTTCCAAATATACTTTTGAGATATAAGGAAAGGCTAAAAAATTAAGTGTTGGATAATGTCTAAAATGAGTGGCCCATTGCAAAGCCAGCATGCTGAGTTTCACCATATTCTAGCTTGTTCATTAGGTCTTCATAATATAACTCAGAGGGTACTTTGCTAAGTACATTTTGTAAATGTCCATCAAATGTTAAGTTTTTTTTTTTTTTACTCAATGATTACACATCTAGAATTTATACAATTAATTTTGAAAGCATTACGTATTAAAACTAAATAGTATAATTTAAACGTCTATCAACATGGTAACTCATTAAGCTGTATTGATAAAATAGAAAACTAAGAAATTTTTGTTTAATTGTTTATTGGTTAATAATTAAAAACAACAGGCTGGTAGATCCTGTCAAGCCATTTTCTAAAATAGTAGAAAGGCTAGACTCTTATACTACATCAAAAATATCTCTTGATAAAACTTCAATCAAATTTAAGATCTGTCAATATGGCATACGGTGTGAAAATTTAGAATACATTAAATTCGATGTTTCAGGAAAATATCCACATAAAAATGCCTCAGGTTCTTTGAGCTTAATGTTGTGCTACCTGGAACTCTTTTATCCTCAGATTTTTTAGTTGCTAACTATACTTATTTAAGTTTCAGCTCGGATATCACCTCCTCAATGTACAGCTTCTTTTATGTATTGTTGGTAGGAATATAAAATGGCACAAACATTTTGTAAATATTGTTAAGCAATTTCTAAGAGAATTAAACATGCACCAACACTATGACTTGGTAATATCACTCTTGATCTATATCCAGGAGAAAGAAAAACTTGTTCACCAAAATATATGTATAAGGATGTTCATAGCAGCTTTACAATAGCCAAAAACTAATTAAAAAATGGAAAAGCATCCATATTATTGACTAAAAAGATTTAGTATGGTTATCAATTCTCTTTAAATTCATACATAATTTTAACATGATCCCAAAACAAAGATCAACAATTATACTGAAATAAATCAAGTCCAGCTAATGTTTATGTGAACAAATAAACAAGAATGGCCAAAAAAAAAATCTGATAAGTAAAAGTAATGAGAAGAAAATAGTTTCACCATATCGTAATAGCTAATGAAGCCTCAATATATAGTATAGTAAGTCACTAAAAATGTGAATAGACAGAAGACGCAGATATGAAAGTCCAAAAATAAGCTCAAAGGCATACAGGAATTCACATGCAGAAATATGAAATACAGTTAAGTTAGAATCTCAAATCAGTGAGAAAACAATAAGTCAATCAATATATTAGGGGTAATAGGTTAGCCAGCTGGAAAAAAAGTCCTTACAAGACACCTTACGTAAGAAAATAATTGAAAATAACTAATAACTGTTAATTAAAAATGAGAGCATTCTTTAGTAGCCTTTGAATTAGAAAGGTCTTTGGAACTATTATTAAAAACCCAGAACCTACAAAATGTATTGAAATTCAAAGGCATAAAGCCAAACACTGTCTTATAAAAAGAAAGTCATTGTAAAAAAACCATTGTCA
>RJWJ010047787.1:0-10829 GCA_004363605.1 Indri indri | reverse complement strand
AAAACAAGAAGAGATTTCAGGAACTGGAAGAGTACAAAAAGAATGTGTTGTCATGGAAACAAGGAAAAGAGGATTTCTGAGAAGGAAAGTGTGGACAATGGTGTTGGAGGCTATGGAGGAGAGTCACTGGATTTGATGACAAACAGTGCAGTGGGGAGTCTTAGGAAAACAGTTTTCCTAAAGTAAGGGACCTCTCATCGTTCACTGAAATCTGTCTATTGAGTAGGTATTTTGTTATGGTCCAGTGTGAGGATCTGAGGAAATGAGCTAAGCAGGGTTCTCTGCCCTCCAGGAGCTCATAGTGTAGTGCTGAAATCTACAAATTAATAGCATGTGAGGTGGCAATTCACTGTTTCTATGATAAAAACAGACATAGGGTGTGATGGGATCATATCAGGGAGGGCTTCCTGGAAAAGGTGACATCTAAGCTGAATTTTAAAGAATGAAGGATGAATAGGAGTCAGCCATGTGAATGGGGGATGAGGGTTGATGAAAAAGGAGACAATTTTCCAGGTAAAAGGATCAGCATGAGCAAAGTCTTAGAGCCAAGAGAAATCATGGTGAGATTTATAGGAGCCAAGTAGTTCAGAAAGGTTGGAATGGCAAAGGCTGAGTCCTCCTAGGAAGCTGTGCCCAGGTGGGACCAGGAAGCTCTTGTGTAGCATTTGGACTGTATCTTGGAATTGACCAGAAGCACCTAGATCTACACATTGAAAAACTGGCTCAATGTGTTCAGCTTTAGGTTTTAACACTGTGTCTTAGGGAAGCCCATATCTTTCAAGTACTATGTCTATTATTTAGTTATGCTCAAAAATATTTCTTGAATTAATAAAAGGATATAAAATTAATGAATCTCAATTATTCATTTCAGAAAGTGAATTTTTGAAATAGAAATGTAGAACAGAGAGAAAATAGGATAGTTAGGATTTTTGTCTATTGCCCCCATTTCAAAAACTAGCCACATAATAAGATTGTATAAACACATACTCATTAAAGCCAATGTTGGCTCATAAAAATATAAGAAAGTTCAAGTCGCCTAAAAACCTTCCGTACTGAAACAACTACTATCAACACCTCTGTGACCATTTGTTTCTGCATCTCATTACATATACATTGACGTTCACATATCTGCATTCATATGGATGAGATCATAGCTTTTCTGTTTTATCGTGAATATACTTTGCATTGCTTTTGAAGGGAGTGGGGTGGAAAAATGTTGAACAAATGTATCTACTGAAAGAACTATCAAACGGAGGAAGAGAAATGAAAGATCCAAGAGAATAGACAAGGAGACGCAATCAACAAGATCCAGAATATGAAAATCTCTTCAGAACAAATTACCAGTTTCTTCAACAAATTCATTGCAAGGGAAACAAACGAGGGGAGAACAAGAACCTAAAGATCATATAAGACTCAACAGACAAAGCCAACGAATGCAATGTGCAGACCTTGTTTGGATAGTGACTGGAATAGATAATTAAAAACAATTTTAGAATCGTGTTGGATATTTAAGCACTAAAAGGATATTTGGCATTAAAAAAAACTGTTGTTGATTTTTTATGTGTGATAATGATGTTGTGGTTGTTTTTAATAGGAGTCCTTTATGGAGACGCTGAAATACATATGGAGGGAATAATAATGTCTGGGGTTGGTGTCGAGATAATGCAGTGGGGGCGTTTGCTGGGGGTCTAGAGATAAGACAAAATTGGCCATGAATTGATGGCTGCTGTAATTAGGTGATGAGTTCCTGGGAGTTCGTCGAACTATTCTCCCTACATTTGTTTGTGTTTAGAATTTTCTATCATAACATTTGAAAAAAAAAAAAAAGAAAAGAGTGAATGAAAAACAGAAAGGAAGGAAGGGAAAAAGAGACTCAGTAGAAGAAACAGTGCGAGATAGAAAAGGGACTCCTTGACGGCAGGACTGATCAGGAATGTGCAGCGGGTTTCTGCTTTAGAGAATGAGAATAAAATATTTTCCAGAGACAGGAGAGAAGAGTGGACACTGGGAGCCAGAGGCAGGGGGGAAGAAGCGGAAGGATTCAGTCTTGCATGGGCTCAGAGCGGCGGACAGCGCAGTCATCGGCTGAAGTGCGGGGAGTGGTTGTATCTGCGAGCTTAAGCAGAGCAGGCTCAGAGGATCCACGGTGGGCAGAGCAATAGGCTGTCAATTAGGGGCGGAAAAAAGGACTGTGAGACAGCACTGGGGGCCCCTGCTGGGGCGAGGCTGCAGGATTCCAGACAGATCCAAGCAGCACACTTAGGACTTCAGCACCAAGACCTGCAGTCAGTCCCAAATGGTTTTTTTTCCCGCCATTTCCTCAATGTTCCTAGTATTTTGACTGAACCATATACTTTATCACTAGAATTTACACTACTCTTCAAGAAATAGCTACAATTCACTGAGTGTTTGCTATGTGCCAGGCAATGTGCTAAGTTCATTGTGGGCATTAACTCATTGAATCTTTGCAACCATACGAGAGAAGTGGTATCACTCTCCTTTTATCCCTCCATTTATTCAAGGATAAATTCCAGACCTACTGTATGCCTGGCATTGATTACATTGAGTGTGCAGCAGTAAATAAGACATTTATGGATTCCTGACTTTATAGAGCTTGCCATCTAAGGAGAGTGGCAAGTAAAAGAATTCATTACAGAAAACTGTGTATTTAATTACGTTTGTGATAATTGTTATAAAAGTAAAATACAAAGTTCTATGAGAGTGTAGAACAAGAAGACAACTTTCTCAGAGGTTTCTCTGAGAAAATAATATTGAAACGGAGACCTGAAGCACAAACAGCAGTGAACAGATGAGTGGCTTGGGGGAAGAACATTCTAGTCAGAGAGAGGTGAGAGACAAGGGGGCTCAAATCCCTGAAGCAAGACTAGTGAGGGTTTGGGGCAGCTCCTACACCCTTTGCAGTCTTTATTTAGGCTGTGGAACTTCTGCTTCAGGGCAAGAGAAAACTAAGGAAAAAAGAAACAATATCATATTTGTAGTGGAAAATAATCCGGGAGAGAGAGGATAGAGTGCGTGAAGTCTAAAGATACTCATGATGCAAATAAAACCATCAGGACTTGGTTGGTGATTGGCAGATTTAGGGGCTAAGGGGGAGGGGGTGGGGAGAGAGAGAGGTATCAAGAATGACTCCCAAGTCAGCTACAAGAATGAAGGTTCAGCATGTCTAAGCTCCATGGTGAAGGTCATGCGGGCAGCTAGCTAATGAGAGAGGAGATTCTGAAACCCAGGCTGCTAAGCAGTTTGCATTACTGCCTATCAGTGAACACTTGTGGAATGCTTATGTGAACAGACTTCCATTGTGTTTTCACTGAGCCATTATTTCTTTAAGGGAATAATGACAGCCTCACTCCCTTGAGGTGATCAATTCAAGACTCACAAGTGACAGTATGCTGTGGTAAATAGATAGCACTCAATTGTCTTTCTATTGAGTCAGCCCATAGCAAATAAATCATGGTTCACGTTGAAAACAACCACCTCCATTCAGGGGAGCAGGCAGACCGGCGTGGTGATGTGGTGACGGTTTAAGGACCCTAGTTTGAATCCTGACTCTTTTCTCAGTCAGCTTATAGGCTAAGGTAAGACACAAGTTGTGGAGAGGAACCAAAGATATGGCTGCATAACAAAGCTAATGAAATCCAAGGGTACTGTGAGGTGCCCTGAGATTTCCAAGGGGGTCTGGTCTGTGCATATAGATCGCTATTAATAGTAAGACAAACCAGGGATTAACTTTCCAACAAATCTTTAATGTACCTACTATCAGCCACAGACTGAAAATACTGAAAATTCCAAGAACACACATCATCTCATTAAATCCATGCAAAAATGACTCCCCTATTCCTTTAACCTTCATGTTCTGCTACCTATTAAGTGGAATAGAACATAGGAGATCATTCAATCCAAGGTGCTCACATTACAGACAAGAAAACAGACATCTGCAGAGTGGAAGTGATTTGTCTAAAGACATATAGTAAATTAGTAAGAGAACAGGGACTAAATTCTTAGTTTCCTGGACTCCTGGGGCAGTGTTCTTTCTGGCAGTCCCACCTAACCCTTCTAGTGTACAGTCTGCCTGCCGGTGCACCCAAAGCAATATTCCTAAAAAGGATTTATTCATGCAACAAATATACATTGGATATCTAATTGGTGTCAGGCACTGTTTTACCAGCTGGGGAAACAACAATAAGTAAGAAAGACAAACATTCCTGCCTTCTTGGAGCTCATATTTTAGTAGAAGGGACAATAAAAAAAAGATAAATAGGTATAGTCCAGATTACGTTAGCTAGCGAAACAACATGGGGATCAAAATTACCACAAGGAAAGGGGATATAAGTTATTGGGGGAGTGGTGAAATTTTAGACAGAGTGGCCAAGAAGGTCTCACTGTGAAGATGTCTTTTGAGTAAAGACCTGAAGGCGGTGGGGGAGCTAGCCATGCAGACATCGGGGAAGAATACCCCACGCAGGGGGAAAGCAAGGAAAAAGGCTCAGAGGTGGGGACAAGGCTGAAGTGTTGGTGAGCAGCAAAGGAGCTTGTGTGGCTGACCTGGAGAGAATGAAGGGCAGAGGATTAAGATATGAGGTCACAGAGGAGATGGGGGCCAGCCCATGTATGGCCCTGTGAGCCACAGTGAGGACTTGGATCTCAATTTTTATTAAAACGAGAAGTCATGGGAGGAATGTGAGCGGCATTGCTCAAGCTGGCGCATTGAAAAGAGGCTAAAGAAGGCAACAGCAAAAGCACAGAGACAGGGCAGGAAACTGTTGCAGTGATCAGAGCCAAAGCTGATGGTGGCTTGATCAGAGTGGCAGCGCAGGTTTGTCGAAAAGCCATCGAGTTCTGGATATGTTTTGAAGGTAGAACAAACAGGATATGTGAAAAGGCCGGGCACAGGAAATGAGAGAGAGGAGTCGGGGAGTGCACCAAGGCCACTCAGGGATGGAACTGCCATTAATAAAGCATGTTTTGGGGGATGGGGAGAATTTCATGAGCTCATTTTTAGACCTATGTTTAATTTAAAATGCCTATTAAACATTCAGGTGGAGATGTCAAGTAGGAAGTTAACTATGAGAATCTGAGTTTAGGGGAGAAATCCAGGCTGGGGCTGTGCATTTGGCTGCCTGTGGATGGAATTTAAAGCAAGGGAACAGGATGAGATCGACTAAGGAGAGAGCAGAGAGGTAAAAGAGAAGCAGTCCAGGAACTGAGCCCCAGAGCATTTCAACAGTCAGATGTCAGGGAGATGCAGATGACAAGGCAAAAGAGGCCAAGAAGATGCCCAGAAGTGTGGGAGAGAGCCAGGTGAGTAGAGCATCCTGGAAACCACAGGAAGAAAGTGCTTCGAGGACAGAATCATCCCCTATGTCAAATGCTGCTGGTAGGTAAAAGTTGAGGCTAGGACTGAGAAATGCCCATGGACTCAACAATGTGGAGGTCATCATTAATCGTGGAGGTCATCATTAATCCTGATAAGAAGAGTTTTTGCAAAATGGTTGAGAAGAAGAAAAAAAAAGATAGGTGTGGATTGAAGATAGAATAGGAGAGAAATTAAAGACAGTGAGTTTAGACACGTCTCTCAGGGAGTGCTGCTATAAGGAGAGCAGAGAAAAGGGTGCCATCAGTGGAGGGGAAGATGGGAGTGATAACAGCTTGTCTGTGCGCTGATGGAGATGATCCGACAGACAGGGGTGGGGAAAGAGAACAGAAAGACTTGCGGGAATAAAGCCATTATGTAGGTGAGAGGGCCACGATGTTCTTTTCTGAATATTTCATTTTCGTCAAGTAGGAAGCAAGGTCAGAAGCTGCGAGTGAGGATGGGGAAGAAGGTGTTGAGGGTTTGAAAAGAAAGAGAAAGTGTGAAATAATTACCTGGGAGTGCGGGGAGGGGAATGGACTGGGGAGATATAGCGTGATTGCTGGGCAGTTTTAAGAACTTATGGATCACAAATTTAAGGAGAAATCAGTAATTTGGTTGGGGTTTATTTTCTGGCTCTTCCTGTGGTATAAGTTCTACCCCTGAGTGGGTGAAGAGATAAATGTATCCCGGATTATAGTTTAGGCAGGTGAATATGATGCCTTTAGGAATTCGGGATGTGGGGGAGGGAATTGAAGGTTGTCAAAGAGAATGAGTATGACCATTGAGTTTATGATTTAAGCTGGATAAAGAAGCGAATGAGGACACAGGACAAGGAACAAAGGACAGTATAAAGGTGATAGGATCAATGGATTGTGGAGACAGGGAGTCCAGGGAGTGAGCTGGAAATATAGGAGATGGTAGATAGGCTTGAACTTGATATTTTGGAGAATTTGAAATGATAGGTCCTGATGAAGTGTAGGTTATGACCATAAGGAGAGGAAGGACAAGACCATTAGAAAACAGGAGGTTAAGAAACAAGGGGGCCAGAGTGCTGGAATGACAGTTTCCTAGGGTGACTGTGCACTGGTGAGCACCAGAGACTCTGGGACACTGGAATTAGAATGGTGTTCCTTACCAGGCACTCTGTATCCCCTCCAGAGCAAGGACCACTCACTCCAACTTTTAAAAAAAATTGAATTGTTTATCTATTCAGGACTGGGGCAGACATTACTCCTATTTACTGACAGCTATTTCCTCTCTATTTGTACAAAAATGGAGAATTTTGCATATTTTTTGTCTCCTTGGAGTTAAGAATGGCCATGTGAACTGCTTTGGCTAATGAAGGGTGAGTGAGAATGGCAGGGTCACCAGAAGAAAACATTCATTTGCCCGAGTCTGCTCTGCTAAGCTTACTCTTCCTCTGTCATTTTGAGCTTGGAAGCATGTGTTGACATGAAAGTAGTTGTCACATGTACCTGACCATGACACGGAGGCCAGCTGCCTTGGAGACCTGGCTACACTTGCAGTGAACTTTGTGTGACCAAGACGAAAACCAGTGTTGAGATTTGGATGTGGTTTTCCGGTACAGCATCCCCTAGTCTAGACTGGCTGATGTTCACAGCACTCTTTAGCTAGCCCCATGCCAGTTGTCGAGGATATGGAGGCAAACAAAGCACCATCTGTGCCCTCAGTGTGGCAGGAATGAGGGACAAGGTGGCAGAGGAAAGGTCTCACACCAGGAGTGATGAAAAAGGAATAGCTGCAAAGGGGACCACAGGAAGGCTTTGGAGATGGCCATAGGTGTGAAGTTTTCTCGCCTTTGCTTGGCATTTGGAGTCCTCCACAATCAGGTCTTATTCTCACTTTTCTGACTCTCCATTTTAGTTCCTGGGCTCCATTCGACAAATAGGTATTGGCTGTTGGGTACCGTGCCCAAAGTGGAATTCAGCAGTAGATGAAGCAAACTATCCCTGTCCTCGCGGGACTGACAGTTGAGAGGAAAGAGATGCTAACTAATTAATTTACTCCTGGCATGGGTGTTACGAAGGAACAATGTACAGAGGGGAACTGTGTCTTGGGAGATTTCTGATGCATTTACCCAGGAAATGAACTGTGAAGGAGGAGGAAATGATTTCAGCCAGTGGGTACAGCTTGATCAAATGTCCTCATGTGAGAGGGAAGATGGTCTGCTCAGGACCTGCAGGTGCCTGCAGAGCTGAGGAGGGAGGGGAAGGAGGGAGTGGCAGGAGGTCGGGGGGAGGGACAAGCGTGGCGAGGACCCGTGACTGAGGGCTTCGCAAGCCAGGCCAAGGAGTTTGGATCTTAATCCTGAGGACAAGTGGAAGCAATCTAAAAGTCATATTCTTAGAGAGTAAAGTGCTCACGTTTTCATCTTTAAGATCGCTCTAGCGATAGAGTTCAGAATGGACTTAAGACGGATTACTAAATACAGATAGAACTATAAGGAAACTTCTGCTACTGGCAGATGAGAGAAGGCAGTGGCTTGGGAAGGATGGCTGGGAAGGGGGCTGGATGGAAGTGGGAGGCTTCGAAGTATATTTGGAAAGCAAAATTTGGTTGAGCATGTGATTAGCTTTGATAGGGAAGGTGAGGGAAAGGAAGCATTCAAGGATAATTCCAATCATCTGAACAACTGAAGGGATAGTCATGCCACTGCTAATAAAGGCAGCTCAATCCAGGTGGGTGTGGAAGAGGGGATTAAATTTGAGGCATGAAAAATCTAAAATATTCCAGTGCACCCATCTCTCTTAGGATAGAGCCCTCTGTGATTTGTGTTCGCATCCACGCCCATTCCCTCTGCTTGCTTGTTAAAGCACTGAGACCTGAAACAGTATCTGATTCATTCATTTCACGCACCAGTCCCCACCACCAAGCTCTCAGGGCTGAACTTTGCACTGAATAAGCACAAGGACGTGCTCACCCAATGGGCAAAATAGGCGAATCTGGTGCTTTGAGCCCAGGTTGGAAGAAGCAGTTCACCTTACCTTCACTCCAGGTCCCACGGCTCATTTGCGGCTCATCACCGTGGCTTTTTGCAAATTGTATCCAGATTTGGTTCACCTGAGGCGAGCATACAAGAAGTGGTTATTTCTCAGCCATCTGAACCATTTGTGCCGCTGTAATCTGAAGGACTGTCCTGAAACAGACATTAAAAAAAGATCTGTGTTTTTGGGAGATTTCTGATACATTCTGTTTCAACAAGCTTAAAGTATCTGGAGTCAGAACTCTTTCCGATGGCAACTTTACCCAATACATCCTTTGCCTCTTTAAGACCTTAGAGGCAAAGAGAAGAAACAGCTAATTCAAAATGACTGCATTTATCATTATCTGTGCAAGGTAGTTTATGGGCTTCAGAATGGACTAATGTCCCTTTTAAAACACATATGCACCAAAGGATGACTGAAATATCACCATTAATACATTATTCTTCAGCTAAAGCCTTTGTTTCCTGCTAAAAGATTAATCCGTCTTGTTTTCCCTTCACTCTTTCTTCTCAAAAATGCTGGGATCATGCCTCAAGCTATTTGCATTTATTTACACTTGAGTTCCAAAGAGATTTAGATTCTTTCTTGACAGCAGGGTTGCTTTAGGAAAAACCATCTGGTATTCTTACAAGGGCAATCGGACTCAGAGTCGAAAGTCTAGGGTCCTTGCACTCTCTCTCATGCTATGTGTTTTGGGGAGATGAATGAACCATTTGAGGCTCAGTTTTGTTATCTGTGGATGGGAAATTCTAATCCTCACTCTGCGTATCTAGTTGACCCCAACAAAAGACTGTAATAGAGAGCTCCGGAGTGTCTATCCAAATCATCACTTCCCCTTTTCTCTAAGAAATGTGCTCCCATTTCCCCCCAGCCCAGAAGCAAGCCTCAAGCAGCATGTAACACCTAAGTGACTCTCCTCACCAGCCTCCTGAGCAGGCAGGAGTGGACCCCAAATCTTAGCTGGACCGATCACATTCTCTCTTCCAGAGCTTTGGAATGGCGGTTTGAAGGTAACGGCTCATCTGTGCTGGTGGCTGCAGGTGGACCTTGCCTACCTGGGAGCCATGGGGCATCCTTACTCTTTTTGAGTCAACTGAGGGGTCCCAAATCTGATTTGCAGGCAGAGGGAAGGAAGTAGAGGTGCCAAAAAGAGCAAGGACTAGAGACTGAGTGCTACCTGGGTTCCTGCCACCATTCCAGGTCTTTATTCCAGGCTTTTTCTGAGGTCTAGGAGTGACATTCCTGGCCTTGGGCTTTCTCAGGGACTCCCATATCCTTATAATAATTTCCTTTTCTTTGCCTAAGCTACCACAGGGTGATTTTTATATCTTACAAGCAAAATGTCCTTATCAGATTAATACACTGGTATAGTGAGCCACTAGGGCTGGGGGAAGGATGCCTTATAGCCAATGGGAAAGCCTGTTCACCACTGGTGGGTTTCTGTCCACTGACTTGGCTAAGGTCCCCAATGACCTGACAACATTCGAATCTAATGGAAATTTTTTACAGTGACCTTTCTGAGCTCTCTGTAATATTCAACCTCTTATCCAATCCTTTCTTTTTTTTCTATAACAACATTATTTATTTTATGCTTTAATATTTTTACAGTTTTATTGAGTTATAATTGATGTACAACAAACTGCACATATTTAAAGTGTATGGTTTGATGAGTTTGATGCATGTATATGTCTGTGAAACCATCACCACTATCAAAACAATGAATATATCCATCATTCCTAAAAGTTTCCTGCTGCTCCTTTGAAATCTATCCCTCACCCACTCTCCCACCCCTTCCAGGTTCCCTGGCAACCACTGATCTGCTTTCTGTCATTATAGATTGGTTTGCATTTTTCAGAATTTTGTATGAACAGAATCACATAGTCTGTGCTCTTTTTAGAAAACCAGTCCTTCAGTAAATATTTGTGCACTTAGGTTCTGAGAATACAGCCAAGGACTGAAGACTACTGGTTCCTGACATCATGGAGGTTCAGTTTACCAAGAAAGGTTGATGTCGAATAAATAATTACAGTAAAGCCTGTTGTGTGATTGGATGAGGGGAGAAGCACCTGTGGAGGTATACACCAGGGGACCTAACGTGGGACGTAGGGGAAGGTCTAATAGGAACAAGGCCAATAAAAGGTGCGAGGGTGGGCTGGGGTCCAGGCAGAGGGAGTACAGTGTGGGAAGGTCCTGAGGAAGGAGAAAACATGGCGTATTTAAGGAACAGAAAAGAAAGGCAGTGTGTCTGGAGACCCCTGGGGAGAGCAATAAGGGAGGAGAATGGAGGGTGAGCAGGACACTGTGGTCCTGCGGCCCAGATTCTCTTCCCTTCCCACCTCTGTGAATTACCCTCTTCTGGCCCTCATCCTACCTTCCCACCAGTGCCTTGTCTCCTTTCGTTTCTTTGCCAAGAAATTTTCTCCATTATGGTTGAGACAAAGAACAAATAC
>RJWJ010047786.1:0-10831 GCA_004363605.1 Indri indri | reverse complement strand
ATCTACCCAAAAGAACAAAAGTCAATCTATGAAAAAGACACCTGCACCCGAATGTTTATAGCAGCACAATTCACAATTGCAAAGATGTGGAAACAAGCCAAGTGTCCATCAATACATGAGTGGATTAATAAAATGTGGTATATATATATACCATGAAGTACTATTCGGCTTTTAGAAACAATGGTGATATAGCACCTCTTGTATACTCCTGGATAGAGCTGGAATGGATTCTACTAAGTGAAGTATCCCAAGAATGGAAAAACAAGCACCACATGTACTCACCATCAAATTGGTATTAACTGATCAACAGATAAATGTACATATAAGAATAACATTTATTGGATGTCGGGCAGGGGGGATGGGGGATGGGGGAGTAGGGGACTGGTATATGCATGCACACAGGGTACAATGCGCACCATCCGAGGGATGGACACTCTTGAAACTCAGACTTCGGGGGGGGAGGGGGAGGCAACGGATACGTAACCTAAACATCTGTACCCCCATAATATGCTGAAATAAAAAAAATACACGGGTGGATTGATAAAATATGGTATATGTATACCATGGAGTTCTGCTCAGCCACAAAAAACAATGGTTATCTAGCACCTCTTGTATTATTCTGGATAGAGCTGGAACCCATTCTACTAAGTGAAGTACCACAAGAATGGAAAAACAAGCACCACATGTACTCACCATCAAATTGATATTAAGTGATCAACACTTAAGTGCATACATGGTAATAACTTTCATCGGGTGTTGGGCAGGTGGGAGATGGGAGGACGGATGGGTATACATACACCTAATGGGTGCGGTGCACATTGTCTGGGGGATGAACATGCTTGAAGCTCTGACCTGGGTGGGGCAAGGGTAATATACATAACATAAACACTTGTGCCCCCGTAATATGCTGAAATAAAAAAAAATTAAAAAAGAAACACCTTGTAAAAAAATAAAATGTACGATTACTTTATGTCACAATGAATGCATAAAACTACTGACAAACTATGATACAAGTAATTCTTATCACTTAGAATATTTATCTCATATTGAGAATAACTCTTTTGAGCTTATACAGATGTGAATAGTTATAATTTTTAATCATTTAAACTCACCTTGTCCATGATTTTCCCCAGATTATCATCAGCTCATAAGATGTTTTGTGGATTCTATAGATTTTTGTTTAATAAGCAAATTTTATTTAAGTAAATCCTCCAGTAATAAATGGAGATTCATTGCCTTTACTTAAGAGAAAGCAGTGTAAATGGATATTTATCACATTTATAAGTGCAGCTCACTAACGTTCCATTATTGAAAACATCAGTATTTCCACATCAAAGTTTCCAAAAGGACTTTAAACTCTCCAAATTCTGTGTCTCCTTTGGATTGCTTTTCTCTTCATTCCACTGTAGCTTTACTAATGGTTTGCTTCATATTATCCTCTCCATATTCATGATTTTTTTAAAATAACTTTTATCACTGTCTCTCTAGGATCTATTTCAGGGGGAGGACTTTTATTTACCTTTGCCCCCTTCTTCGATCATAATCAGGTAGCCCCACCATATATTTTCCACTTTCTTTCTACAGAAGATAGAAACTGTGTCAGTCTTGAATTTTTTTTTTTGGAACGGCCTTCAACAGAGATGGGTTTCAAGAGATTGTTCACAATCATGGAGTAAGTCTTCCCATTTAGATCTTCATCAAAAGATCAAATGATCTCTCTGTCAAATGCACCTGCACATGCACAATGGGAACTCAATGAGCAGAAGTTAAGGTAATGTAGATTTTCACAAATTTACTTAACTGATCCCATCCATAATTATTGATTTTCAATTTTATATCTCATTGTAATAGGAATAATCATAGCAGATAGATTTTCAAGAATTTATGCTGTCCTCTGTAATTTCGATTACATCTTATTCTTGATTTCTGTCTCAATCTTGGATTTTTCAACTGTAAGGGCATCACTATTCTTTTCCTAGTGGCATTTCCAGAAAAACCTTTACCTTTTCTAGATTTTTTTGTAGTGATCTTGTGAAGACAAGCCAGAAGTTGACTAGAGAGTCAGCTGCTTCTGTCTTCTCTAGGACATGAGGCCAACAAACATCCATATTGTCCAAGGCTAGTCTGAGAGCCTCTGAGAGGAAAAAATGTCAAAAAAAGGGGGAGAATGAAAAACTTTATGTTAAAATGGGAAAGAATGAACATGTTAAGCATGGAGGATTCCTGAAGGGAACAGTTTGATTTTCTGTGGGCTTTGGTTTGCTGGAGAAGTCACCATGGTGTTGCATGTCTGATGTCATAATGTCATCACTGACATCATTAAGAGATTGGTGATGCCAATTTCTTCTGAGAGTCCTACAGTTCTGGTCTGTGAGATTATATTTCTGTCCTATTAACACCACCCTACAGGTTTTGATGTTGATGGTATCAAAAGAAGGTGATAATGGGAGGTTTGTAGACAAAGTTCATGTTTGTGCACAGAAGGACAATCACATTATGACTAACCTTCTACTCTACAGTGGTTTTACAATATCAATTTTTAAAAGCATCTCTGTTTGAAAGGTGGGAAAATGTGCAGTCTACAATTGTTGGAATACACTACTTTTGTAGTACACTATTAATTGAAACACACTCACGTGCTGTATAGTTTCATATAAGTTGACCAACTTCTTTTACCTTCTCCTAGGGGATTAGTGATACTAGACAAAT
The DNA here is from genome assembly GCA_004363605.1 of Indri indri. Classification (NCBI taxonomy): domain Eukaryota; kingdom Metazoa; phylum Chordata; class Mammalia; order Primates; family Indriidae; genus Indri; species Indri indri. The sequence continues at coordinate 8,122 of RJWJ010047786.1, read as the reverse complement.
TAATTTTAGTGGACTACTGGAAATCCCATTTTTAAATGTTGTAGTGAATTCTTATAACATAACCTCAGATTTATTTTGAATATAGGTTTAACTTGCTCAAACCAGATACTTCATTTAGTCCCCCATGACAAATTTTCCAGTTCTACTCCTCCTCCCAGTTCCCCAAGGGGGTAGATCCAGATATCTACATTATACAATCTCTTCCTGGTGAATAGTCCCTCTGGAGCAGCTAGTTACAACACTTGACTTGCCTCTTTGACCTCCTGTCCCCATATGGACTCAGATATCCGGTGCAGTGACATCCTTTCTCTCACAGTGTGACTCCATGGAAAACATGTTTGCTTGCTCTGAACTGACCAATTAAAACTCCCCCTGAGAAACTTGCTTGGGTAGACCCCTAGACCTCAATTAAGGATTCAATCCACTAGTCTTTCCTTCTCTCTCTCTCCTCATGTCCAGGATGGCTCCCTTTTTCCCCATTGGCCCTGGGAGGCATGCTGCCTCTTCTCTCTGAGATCTGTAGCTAATACATCACTTCTGTTATGTCATCTGTCTTGTTGCATTACCTTCTCTGTATTGCACTTGATCAATGCACCTGATTTTAACTTCTTACCCAGTCATATCTTTACTGGAGAGTTGCTATCATGGAAGGAATAAACTGGCCACAGGTCCAGTGAAATCCAAAAGTGCTGCTGCTATGTAAGCTAGTTTCCTGTAAAAGAGATACCTGATCATGGTTAAGGTATTTAGGCATTAGACCATTCATCAGAAGTATCTCATGAAAGATAGATTGTAAACATCCACATGACAAATTCCCCTGATGTCTCATCAAGGCAGAGATAGAGTTTATAGATACTGTCCAGAAAGAGACCTCAAGAGCAAACTAAATATAACAAAAATAAAACATATGTGCCAACTTTATGAAGTATGGCTCAAGAAATCCATTGAGGAGGAAGATAGAAGTAGCAAAGAGTTACATGAAAGTTTGTACTAGAAGAGAGCCAAGATGGCTGACTAGAGACATTGTTGGACTGTCCTGGTGGGAAGGTAGAATATTGGACTTAAGAGAGTGGAGAGGAGTCACAACTCAGATGTGGATCACAGAGAAAGACAATAGAGATGACTGGGGACCCCATGGAGAAAAATACGTAAGCTGAGAAAGAAGAAGATAGAGAGAAGATAGCATCATGGATCAAACCCAGAAAGGCTCAGAGCCTAGTGAAAAGTTAAGGGGAGTTTCCCCTCCTCCACCTACATGCCATTAAGTGAACAATGGCACACAAAGTATATTGAAGGTGTTTCCACCCTCCATGATCCCAGGCATGGCAGCTAATTAAGAAGAGTGGGGTAAAGTGGTGAGCCCCAGGAGTTTGGGTGTTTGTAAGGGGCACCCCATGAGAGAGTGCCATGAGAGACCAGAATGCCAGCTTTCTTACACCTAGACACTTCCTTCTATCCAGGCAGGCTGGTCCCAGTCCCCCCTGGACACAAGAGTGGTGCAGGGAGATGCAGGGGAGAGTTCTTAGTCCTGGACTCAGGTGATGAGGAAACCCTCATAGACATCCAATGTAAAAGTGTGGTGGGGTGCTGAGGAATGGGGATCTGTGAGTATGCTGACCTCCAACACCCAATGGAGAAGTGACATTTTGGATAGGTGTGTGGCATTGGGAAAGTAATAGGCTAGACACTGGGTTCCATGGCAACCAATGCCCTGGGCATGCCAGCTGAACTTGAGCAGTGGCTCCTCCCCCCACTTATTACAACATGGAGTGCCACTTGAGGCATGGAATTCATGAGTGTCTCTTTTTCCCCAGTAGGATCATGCCCTAGGAGAGGCCCCTGCAGATAGAGAAGCCCACTACTCTCCCTTTGGGGTCTTGTGGTGGAACAGATGTGCACAACGAGGGAACCCTCTACCTGCTAGCATTTCAGAGAGAGGCATGCTAGTGAGTCAGACACACAGCTTTGGGTATATTTGAGAGCTCAACTCAGGCAGTGAGGGAATTCACATTGACTGATCTGACATGATTGTGTCGTGAAGTTCCATGGAGCAGCAGTTTGGGAGGGTGCTTATCTCTCCCTACAGAGAAACTGTGCCAGGGAAAAGGGCAGTAAGAGCCCAGCCTTGGGCCTTAGCACTCAAGCTTTTAGGCCCCTCCCTTGGGAACAGCCTTCCCAGTTTAGAGAGCTTGCCATGAATCTCTAGCAGTGGCTCCCCTGGTGGCTGGAAAAGCAAACTATGAGCACTGACAAGGCTTTGCAAAGCATTTAGGCTCTTGCAATCCAACCATGAACTGTCTTGCTCCTCTCCACACCACAGTGGCATTAGAGATCAAGCAACCCTGAAAGCTAAAGGGTCCATCCTAAAGCTTGGGACACTCATGTGCCCCACCTGGGAGACCAGAGCTTACCACACGCACAAAATAACACCTCAGCAGCTGGTTCTTCCACACGGACATCAACCAATGATGGGGGAACAAATCTATAGCTCAGGGCTGACCAGAGACACCAGCTGCCAGACCACCTCAGTAAGAAATAGTTTTAGATGAAAGAGAAAAAATGGACAGACAGACGAATATAGATCAGATGTGGGTCTGAAAGAAGGGTGCCAGAGCCTTTGGGAGACTCCATGGGAAAAGCTGTAGAGCAGAAGGAGCAAGATATTGACAAAAATCAACTCCCGAGAGGCCAGAGGCCAGTGAAAAGGGTAGGTGGACCAGTTTGTTTATTCCTCCCTCACATCTCTGGCAGTTTGTGGGTTCCTGAGCTGCTGGAGAGATTTACTGCCTCCATGAGCCCAGAGGCTGCTGCCCCCAGTGAACTCCAACATCTTGTGGAAAGGACATCAGGATCCCAGCCCCCCTGGAGTACTTCACACCCCCACAGACCTGAGGTGGGATGGCAGGTGCCATATTGCCCACCATGCACTTTGTCTTCCCCAGGGGACTCCAACTCCTCATGTTTCATCTTTCTCATTTCCACATAGATATTTTCAACTCTGGCCCAGTGAGTCTTATGCGACCTACGTGACTCCAGTGCCCAGACCTTAGGGATGGGTGGCCTCCAAGTGTGAAGGATGGACACAACCTGAGTGCTAGATTTCCTTTATCCAGACTCCTTTTCTGCCCTTCCCCTCCCATACCTGCAGCTGCTAAGATAGACATTTGAGCCAGCACACTGAGGCTTCCGAAGAGAGTGGGGCTCAGACCTTTCCTCTTGGGGTCCTGTAGAGGACTGAGGGCTCCTCAGGCTGTGAGATCCCTGCCTGCTAGCCCACCCTGATGCTGCTTGACCATCAGCTCCATCAGAACAGGGCATGTCCCAAGGCAGAGGAACATTGAACCTGCTTGGGCACATTGTGGGCAACTTGGAACCAGCACGTTTCTCCCTGGCATGGTCAGGGATTGATCATTTTGGTCTTAGGAGGTGAGGGAGCCCATGTGGGCAAATCTGGGAAGAGAGTACAGTGTGGATTCTGGCTTCTGCATGCTCACAGAGCATCTCTTCCCCACAGGAGATTCACACTCTCAGCTCAGTCCATAATCCTTGGTGGGGAAAATTCAGGCCCACAGCAAAGTCGTGGGAGAGCTTGGCTGGATTGGGCCCCAGTCTGCCAGCAGATACCAGGAAAAGACCACAGAGCAGAAGAGGGGACAGAGAAGTGAGGCTCACTGCAGACTTCCAGATTGTGAATCTCAGATGGTCCTGCCTCCACAAGCAGACTTTCAGATTGGGTGGGGCCACTTCAATCCCTCCCTGGTGGCTGTGCCCCAAAGCTGGAAGCAGACATTTGACCTCCACTGAAACACTATGTTGCCAGCTTTTGTAAAGCCTGAGGGCAAGTTCACCCAATCCACTCTAGGCACATTCCCCCACCTGCCTCTGTTGTTGCAGAGAATAAGGACTCACTTGGAAGTTTCAGGGCCTTACTCACCATCTGGGGTATTCAAGGGCTTCTCCTGAGGGACTAGAGCTGGTAAAAGGACCCAAAAGTAGCATTATAGCTTGTTCCTTCTGGAAAGCACCACCTACTGACAGTAAGGTCAATTTGTACAGCCCTTTACAGCATTTACTGATGCAATTTTACACAGTGTGTTGGGATCCAAAGAGTGACCATTTGAGAGAGCACATACCCCTCCCCACAGAAAAACTGCTATTTGGTAAGAGCCTAGAGATCCCAGACTGGGGCCTTAGCCTACAAGCATTTAGGCCCATCCCTCCTGTGAACAGCCTTCCTGGATTGGAGACCATCTCTTACCCTCCTACCCTCCTGCCAATGGCCTAGAATTTTGTATCCTGCAAAACTAAGTTTCTTATATGAGGGAGAAATGAAGAGTTTTTCAGACAAGCAAACACTGAGGAAATTTGTCAAGACTAGACCTGCCCTGCAGGAAGTTATCAGAACTGCACTATATGTGCATCAGCACAATACACACCCACTAGTGTAAAATCACCCAAAAGCTAAAGGTCAGAGCCCAGATACCACAGTGGCTCAAGAGATAAAACAAAGCAATAAATTTTACTGAACAAGATGAACAGAAATGTACCCCACTTATCGATTATTTCAATAAATGGGAACAGATTAAATTACCTACTCAAGAGACACAATCTGGCTGATTGGATAAAAAAAACACAAGCCAAGTATCTGCTGTCTCTAGGTAATACATCTAACCCACAAGGACTCATTCAAACTCAAGGTAAAGGGGTGGCAAAACATATTCCATGCAAATGGAAATCAAAAGAAAGCAGGTGTAGTCATTCTCGTATCTCATAACAGACTTCGAATCCACAATAGTAAAGAGACACAAAGATGGTCACTATATAAAGGCAAAGGAAGAAATTTATTAAGATGACAAAACAATCCTAAATATTTATACACTGAACAGTTGTACCCAGATTCATAAAGCAAATCCTAATATATATAAACAAAGATATATATAGCAACATCATAACTGTAACACAAAGTTTCAAAAATACCCCACGATCCATACTCAAAAGAGCAGATGATAATCCCTGCTTCACAGTTGTGTCTCTTATTAATGCTGATGGACTTAAAACCTGGGGGTCCCAGAATTTAAGTGTTGTTACAAGAGTTGTTGCCCACAAATATACCTTTGCTAATGTTGCTTGGTGAAAGTTCAGGAGTGGTGCTGAAAGGCCTTTCAAAGCAATAAAGGATTTTTAAGCCACAGAAAATTAAAGAAAATCATTTATTTGTTTTCAGTTTTACTTTCTTTAAATTTAATAAAAATGTTCTTCATGATTTTTATAGTGTCTGTTAAGGGCTATAAAGGTGTTCACCAAACCTAAAACAGTGGTTCCTTCTTGTGAGAATGGGTGTTTAGGTTCCTTGTTTTTGGCTGAGTCCTACTCCCTGTTCTAATGTTGCCTAGGAAAGCACTTTTGTTAAATTGGGGTTTTTTTTCAGATCTTTTACAAATATATGTTTATTTGTATACTTAGGAAGACAGTATTCTCTGAATGGATTTCTAAACAAAACAAAACAAAACAAACAAACGAAAAAAACCAAAACATTACAACTGACTCCTATTAATCAGTATTTAAGCACCAGAACCCCCTGCCTAAGATTCTTCTTAAAAATCTTCCCTACTTGTTCCCAGAGCTCTAAATCTAATGTGCCCTCATCTGGGAACCAGGGGCAATGCTGTTTTACTACGCATAAGAGTTGTTGTAAAGCTTTTGCTTTGACAAAACACTGAACAGCTTTTAAGAGTTGTTGCAAAGTGTGTAGATAACTTTGCTCATCTTTTGTCAGGTGCTGTGCATATTAGAAATCCCCTTCTAAAACTACAAACGTCGGTCCCTTTCCCAAAGCAGTGGGCGGGACTGTCCCTTACCGGGATGATTCCCCTTGTAGTTTGGACAACGAAAATGCTCACTAGACGTGCAGATTCCTGAATCCCATCGTGGTCACCACTTGTTGCAGCTACCTTTTCGCTCCTGAGCTCAGCAGCTAAGGAATGAATGATTACTCGAAACACATAGTGTTTTGAGAGAAAGGGAGAGACCAAACTCTAAAGGGGAAAATGGCTTCCTCAGCTAAGTTCCTCCCCGTAGTTATTTCCAAGGACACGTGCAAAGGGTCAGGGCTGTTTGTTAATTTTTTTTAACAACTTCTATACAGGTCAGCTGTTTTCAGCTGACCTTTGTACTCAACAAACAAGCAGCTTCAGGCAGGCGTTTTTCCTGACCTTTCATTCACCTTGCTCATGTTCTTTCCATCCATCCATCCATCTAGGCCCAGCCCCTACATTCAAGTGTGTGTAATATTTACCAAGGGGTAGACATGTAGATCAAAGGAACAGAATAACAACTGAGAAATAGTGCCCCACAAATATACCAAACTGATTTTTGACAAAGGTGCAAAAACAATTCAGGATGGAAAGATAGGCTTTTTAACAGGTTATAGCTACTTACATCTTGAGAGAAAATTACTGGCACAAAACATGAAAAAGAGGACCAGCACAGAAGACAGGTAGTGGTGTGACTGAGGTTCTGTCAGGTGGTGATGGGGAAGGAGGGAGAGTTTGCACCCAGCTCCCAATGAGAGCTGTAAGTGCTTTGCGTCTTTCTGAATTCTACAACCTGGATTTGAAAGCATTATTTGTCTGCTTCTGATTTATCACCTTCACAGGTGCTGGTGACTTTCCAAATCAGCTACTACACTCCAAACTTGAGTCACTCCATACACCATTAACCTTTCCCATTAGCGTCATTCTCAGCCTAACAACACATAGCAAGATGGCTCTCAGTAGATTGAAAGGTACATCCTCCCAGATTCCAGTTTGACATAACAGAGAGCTCTTCTTATAAACTTACAAGGTTCCATTCTACTCTTCGGATGGATTCTGATTGGCTCATTGTGGTGAGGGCTTACCCCAACACTCACCATGCCCTGAAGTGTCACTAGGTGACATTGTGTGACAATTGACCAGGCCTTGGTAAGTTTCCACCCCAAACTCAGGCATGGAGCCTCACTTGATCCACATGGACTCAATGAAGAGCAGTTTAGTTCTTCATAAAAAACTCTAGCTATTTGTTGTAGAAAAAAGGAATACTGGATAGCCCAAACAATATATGGCCACTCTAGCCTCTGGAGGACAAAGTACATGATAAATGTCCAGGGCTTTGTTTCCAATATTCATGTTCACAGGGATTTTACACTTCCACATGTCTCTCATCTTGACTTTGTCAGAGGATGCAGACTCAGTGGTGGTGAGTCTTCCCTGGCTGGGACACTGCTCCCCAACATCGAGTCATATTAAAGGCACCATTCAGCCTGAGATGGCAATGCTTACCATCTCCAGGCTCCACTCCTGTGTCATAACCCTTCTGACCCTCAACCAGAAGCTTAAATGAAATGAACCAGGCCTGCAGGAGAGTCGCAGGAAGACAGTAGGGTGGCCCCTGGAAGAAAAACTTACCACATTGCTCTGACTTACCCATTTTTCTAAATTGGGGTTATTCAAGAACACAGGTGTCATTTGCTCATCAAAAAAAAAAAAAGAGGTGTGTCAATGCATCTTCCTCCACCTTCTGCCAGTCCCCATCAGCCTCACCATCCGCACCTATAGGACCGACACATTATACTACTCGCTGTTGACACTTCTTATCCACTAACACCCATGAAATGTGTGCACTGCTAAGTTCAGAGACTATGCTTGTTCAGTGGTTTGTATTAACCTCTTGGCAGATGATCACTCCAGAAAATGATATGTTACATCCCATTATCTGTCCCTTGGCAAAACTCCCTAACCTCAGTTTTTCCCCACTGTCATTTTTACCTTGATATCAATGAGCTCTTGTGCCTCCAGAAAACACTAATCTACCATTTAATATTTGATCTCACCACAAGATGTGTGTCCTGGGTTTTCATTGTTGTTCATTTTGCTTTTTATTCTTTGTTTCTTTAAGTAAGAGTTACTCAAAATTTTTAAAGTTAAGTATGTCCACCTCTATTTCTAAAACCTCGCAGATAGTGAAATGGAATACACAAACACACTTCTTTTGTATTTATAAAATGTTTTATAATACATCTAGTAGAAAATATATGTACTGAACATCTTGAATATGCATAAGAATGAAACAAACACATGTGAGA
>RJWJ010047785.1:0-10838 GCA_004363605.1 Indri indri | reverse complement strand
ATACCCAGACAGAATAATCAAAGATGGTTTTAACCATCTGTAGTCCATTGATCTGTAGATAAGAGGGGAAGCTTTTCTCAGAAGATGGTGCAGTTCACATCTCAGGAGAATTGGTAAGAGGCTACCTGCATCCTTGATCACTAACCTTTAGAGATACAAGCAATTTCAAAGGTCATCTACCCAGTAATGTTATAGATGAGGAAACTGAGACCCGGAGATATTAAAAGACTTACCCAAGAACAGAGCTATATTAGTGTGTCAGGGTTGCCATAATGATGTATCACAAACTGGAAGACTTAAAAGACAGAAATTTACTGTGTCACAGTTCTGGAGTGTGGGCATCCAAAGTCAAGGTGTTGGCAGGGTTGGTTCCTTCTGAGGGCTGTGAGTGAAGGATCTGTTCCAGGCTTCTGTCTTTGGCTTGTGGATGGCTGTCATCTCTCTGTGTCTATTCACATTATCTTCCCTCTATGCATCTTTGTGTCCAAATTTCCTCTTCTATAAGGACACCAGTCATATTGGATTAGGCACGCCCCTACCCCATGACCTCATTTTAACTTGATTACATTTGCAAAGACCTGGTTCCAAATAAAGTCACATTCTGATGTACTGGTGGTTAGGACTTCAACTATGAATTTTGTGGCGGACAACTCACAACATCAGCTGTCTAAAAACTGACCAGGATCTTGGTCCTCTGATGCCCTTGTTAGTTATTTTCCTATTATACTGCTGTGTCTTTTAGTATTCTTATTCCCATTGCTACAGAGAAGACCATTCCCTTTTTCACAGAGGTAGAATATGAGGTTGTGATTAGAACCTCATATTTCTCAGACACTTCAAATGAGTCATTGTAGGGGAATACAGGCCCTGGTAAATTTAGGGGAATTATCATTCTTATTAATATAACCTGAACATATTCATCTTGGGTATAAAGATAAATGATGAGGTTTGATTATTACATGGCTGATAATGTTTAAACCTTTGGAGTTAGACATGAAATTTTCCTAGACTTATTTCATGAACTGCACTTTATATTATTAAATTGTGATAATAAATGAGTCTGTTCAGTTATTTTCCTCTTTGACTTAAGTCTCTCTACCCCTGGGAGAAACCATCCAGGGAAGCAAGCTTTCCTTTCTAGACATCTTATGGATGAAGCTTTGTCAGAACCATTGCCAATTCAGGCATTAAATCTCCTAAAATCATTTAATCAGTTCAGGGATGCTTAAAGCATAAAATGTTTAGGAGGCAGCCAAATCAGCACCAGATATTTAGGGACATGTATACATGTTGGTAGGCAGTTTATTTTTGTTATGTTATATCAAGTGCTCTTTTCTGGAAGGTGGATCTAAAACAAAACAAATAAATTTTTAGTTCATGTACTGGGTCACTGAGGTCAATGTTGGTTGGTCATCCTGATATTAACCAAAAGTTCTTTGATTAAAGTTTGGAGCAGAAGAAAAATAATAGCATGTTAAACTCTCCAGAAGTGACTCCATTCTTCCTATTCTCACCTGGCCTAACATGCTTATTTTGAGGGAAGGGAACCCAGTGATGAGAGAAAAAAACATGATTAGTCCAAGAACATAATACATCCCTCTTAGAGCAATGTGCTTCCATCCAGGGTGGCAGTTGTGATATAGAACTCAGACACTGTGGGCTAAGGGGCAGTCCTAACTGTCTAGCAAGATTCACTAGGGACACATATAAGTTTGGACATGACCTATTAAACCAAGTTGCAGAATATGTCTCTTGGTTCTTAAAAGTTATTCTAATAGGTTTTAGGGTGTACCCCTACAGTCCTCCCCATCGGCAGTGTTTCCCAAAGCCTATCTCTTAGATCATCAGTCTTTCAACATATGCCAAGGAAAAAATTACAGTGATTAAACAAATTTTGAAAATGCCACATACTACATCCCTCTCTAGATATTCATCATGCATACTGGAATATTGCAGGCTTTGCCATGTCTGACAGTGGAAGAAGCCATTTGACTCTCTTTAACCAGGTGTTTCCAAAAGTTATCTGATCATGGAAACATTTGTCCACATAAAACCTGTCAGTTGCAAGCAACATATTTTTGAGAAATCCTGTCTAAAATTTGCATGAGATGAAGAGAGATATACCTTGAAAAAGAATTTAGATCAAGTTCATAAAGGATGGAGCAAGAGCTCTACAGGGATATCCATACAGAACATGTGAGTGATGATCCTTATGGAGAATCTGCCACAAAGTGTTCCTTGTGGCTGGTAGCAGGGATGGAATCCCACTCATATGTCTCTTATAGTGGGCGTGTGGATGAATGTGTAAGTGTATGTGTGTGTTTGATCTGGATAATCAGGTTAAAAAAGAAAAAGAGCACTGGGCTAATGACCAGTTTTGGGCCTTTATCATGGATTTGTGATGAGACTGACTAGCCCCACTAGTTAGTGTGGGTGCTGTTGTGCTGTGTACCATGCAGGTCGTTAGTGCCCAGAGGCCTCTCTGTACATGTGGGACCTCAGCAAACACTGTCTGGAGGTGAAGAGGAGGAAGAGGATGTTGTCAGGCTGATGACATAATGTCTACAGTGTTTGGGTCACCTCCGAAGGAACAGAGGGTTTGATATGAAGGGCTGTGCTGTTCCTGAGGGAGGTGTGAATAGTTGTCAGACACCCTATAGAAACCACACAGCATGTTGGTAGTTAGACGCTCCTGTAACAAAGATTCTTTGGTTTAAAACAACAGAAACTACCTTGAACTAGCCAAGAAAATAAGGCACTTCTGGGGGAAGATATTTATGCATATGATGGGACTTAAAGAATTTAAACATCCAAGGCTTAAGAAAGTTCAGAAGCATGACAGCTCAAGGGATCTGCCTTTAACTCTCAGTTTCTGTGTGTCTCTGCTGTAATTCTTGAAAAAGAACATTTTGTAGGCCCAATTTGGGGTCAAATGTCCACTCTAGTCCATTTAGCTCTGGCATAGCTACAGCCATCTCTCTTCTTTCATATTAGAATCCCGATTTGTTCAGGAGAGGCTAGCAATAGCTTGATAGGTCCTGTCTCCCATATCAGGGGATGAATTATGTGAATTATGATGGTCTAAACCAGTCATAGTAGACCTATTTCCCTTTGTCAGCAATTGGTCTGGGGTGACAGTGTGACCCAGTTTGAACATGGGAGATAGAAGTTGGCTGAATGTAGTCGTGGGAAAGCTTTTGTTTTCCTTATAAAAAGGAAGAACAAATTCAGCTGGCACAGCTCTTTCTGCCTTTGCTTTTCCCCTTATTCTCTGGAATGCAGACATGATGCCTGGTGGGGCAGCAACCATTACGTGACCACGATGTCACAAGCATAAGAGGAGAGTTGTGTACTAAGGACAGAGAGCACAAAGGAGAAAGAGCCAAGGTCACTGTATGGTTGAGCTGTGACACTGACGGCTGACTGTGGACCTCCTGATTTGTTCTTATTTGAGAAAAACGATAATCTATTTGTTGAACTTTAACAGGTTATTGTCATTGCTGTTCTTACTTGCAACCAAAAGCATTCCTAAGTGAAAATCTTTTATAGTAAAAACACGGGTGCCAGGAGCCAACTCCTATGGCTCAGAGAGTGATTCTCAGACCTTTAATAGGATAGAGGAAGAGGAGATGGGTCCTAAAATGGTGAGATAGTCAAAAGTGACCACCAACACCACCTGAGAGCCTTGAAATCTCACCACTACTGCAGAGCACAGAGAGGGAAACCCTGTTTGTGCCACTACACACCTGTCCGAGATAGCATTAATCAGCTAATTAATTTTGCTGACATTGATTGGTCCCTCATCATCTGCTTGATAATTTTTCTAGGTGCTAGGGATAGATTGATGAAGACAAAGAGAATCTTGGCTCTCACTGAGCTAACATTCTATGAGGAAAAATCAATAATAAACATGAAAAAGAAACGCTCTATAAGAAACACAAAATAAGGTGCTGCGATAGAGGGTAGAGGGAGGCTGTGTCCATGGAAGGCCTAAGAAAGTGATATTTGAAATGAAACCTGAGTTGCAGAAAGGAGCCCGCTGTGTGAGCCTGAGGGCCAGGCCTTTCAGGAGGGAAAAGCCAGTGTGGAGGCCTTGAGGTAGGAATGAGCTCAGCCTGCTGGGGACATAGAATGAGCTGTTAGCTGGCATCCCCTGCATGGGGTTGGGAAGGCCTCCCATGCTCATCTCATTGTAATATGCCAGCGACTTGGCTCACTGTCACCATGATGAGTCTTGGGGCTTGTCACCGGGCTCTGTGTTGCACAGGTGAGTTGTCTTATCATTTGCTTTAGGCTTTCAGAGCCCAGGGGACAGGGCTGCCAAGGGATGGTCTAGGGAGTGGACTCCGAGTGAGCGACTGATCTCCTCTGTCCTTTACCTTTGAGAATGGATCTATCATTCCCAGCCCCAGCACCTTGGCTCCCAGGGGACAGGCTTCCCCCACAGCTGTCAGAGCTAGCTTCCCTGGGATTGTGCCCAGCCCTGTTCTGGAGGAACTAGCAGAGCATTCAGCTGGCACACAGCTGCTTCAGGACCGTGCTCTAGTCACCCCCTCAAATTATAGCTGCCACGGTTGATGCGTCTAGTGCTTGAGAGCCCCTCGCCCATGGAGAGACCCATGCAGAGAGGCAGGAAGCCTGCAAGGGCCCTCATGTGTGGCTCCCAGCCTGCCAAGGCTGGTCTTACCAGGCATCATTTTCAAGTGATACTTATCAGTGAAGCAGTCACATGGAGATCACAGGGCTAAAAGCTCCCTCAAAGGTCATCCTGTCCTGCATTCCTCATGTGGCTGGCATTACCCAGAGCAAGTGCTGGAATGCTACCACCCCCACTTCTAGCAGGTTGCCTGCTAAACTGGATATCCACTCAGCTCTTCTGGTAGAGAATCCAGTTCTCTCTTCTCTACCACTTGAACTTGGGGGCAGTTGGAACCACTATTATTGCATTAGATGTTGGATTTCCTTTAGGGGTCCTGTGTGATTGGTAGGATGTTTGGAATGTGATTGTTCACCTTAGGAGAGTCAGGTTGCCTGGAAGTGCCCAACCCACCATTTAGAAAACCTGGATTTGGTTCTCTTAGACCCGGGAAACAAAAACACAAAATGTGAAAGCTGATAGGGACCATAGTGATTGATACCTCTTCTCTTACAGATAGGGGGTAAAAAAAAAAAAAAAAAAAAAAAAAAAAAAAAAAAAAAAAAAAAAAAAAAAAAAAAAAAAAAAAAAAAAGGAAAAATGACCTGACCAAGGTTAACAGTAATACTGCATAAGAAGGCTCTTTGGGATTCACATGTGTCTGCCATAGATGTTTATAGCATTTTGTTGTAATGTGCTCTTTAACTTAAGGAACAAAGAAATAAGAAATCCTTGTGTGTCAAAAATGTATACAATCAAAATTCTATGCCTCCAATTTGACTCTTACCGCTCTATGTACTAGGCATTATTTTTCTGATTATATGCAAGAGGAAAATGAGCCCTGGAAAAACTAAACCCATTTAGGTACTAAATGGTAATACTGGACTCAAGTTTAGGACTTCTGACTTTTATCCAATATCATTTCCAAGTGCATCTCCACTTTTATTCTCTGGGGATTGAGGGCATAGCAGAAATTAGCCATAACTTAGGTAGGACAAGAGATACAGGCACTCTGAAAAGTCTCTACTCCATTCTGGAAGCAGGTATTCTGGGTTGCTGGAAACTCTAAGTAAAGGATTCTGATTTTTAGTGAAGCACCCTCACCTTCATTGGTGTGAAAGAAATGTGAATACTTTCCTCTTAGAGCCCCTGTAGCTGAAGCAGGGGCCCTGTGGCTGCTAATATAAGTTGGTACTGTCATCTCAGTTGGTGCCTCTACTTGTTGCCTGCTGGACATAATGTAGCACTTAAAAGCCCAAGCTGTTACAATCGGCTGGCTAGTCCAAATCCTGGTTCTACCACTTATTCTGGGTGACCTGTGGTGTATTACTTAACCCTCCTGTGTCTCAGTTTTTTCATCTGTAAAATGGATCTAGTAATACCTTCCTGGGAAGGTGGTGAAGACAAAGTAAGATAAAACACTTAGAAGAGTAAGCACTCAGTAAATGTTAGTTGTTGCTGTATTCGGTCTCGTGACAACGGAAGGAATTCTGTCAGAGAGCTGAGTTTTCCCCAGTAGAGATCATGAACACAGGTGGGCATGCCAGGGTGAGAAGTATCCGAAAGACACAATCACACAGTTTACTTCTTTACTCTGGGGAATGATCTGTTCTGGGCCCTATACTACAAGGGTTATCTTCATTTTCTGCCAGCATCATCCCCTCCAAGGCAGACGGCTTTTACTCGCCCACCTGAAAACCTAAAGCTGACACCTGGAGAGTATGGATTATGTATTTAGTCCGAAAGAAGAAACAGAAGTAAGAGCCTCTTATGTAACTCGAAGAGTGTAAAGGAGCCAATGATTAAAACCAGTGCCCTGAACTTTTCCAAAGCACCATAAATCTCGTTGTATTAAGATTCTGCAGCCGTTGCCAACGCATCATTTGTCTTGTTTTTGTCTTAAGATAGACTTAAAAAAAAAAAAAGTAACGAACCCCCTCCTGTTAGATTATGTATTTGTGATCATAAGCTATAAAAATGCTACTATTTCAAGTTACTCCCGTCATCTAAAATGTACCCCATGCTTGTTTTATGGTTTCTTAGCAATATTCTGACTTTAATGTGATCACCTTTTATATTTGTCTATTTCCTCATTCAAGGCTGGTTTTCCTTCCTTTCCTCCCCCCTTTGTGTTTTTTTCCCTCTCTTTCTTTTGCTTATGTTTTTTGCATATTTAGATCAAGTCTCTACTGAGCTTTCAGTGGCTTAGCATTTTGTTGCAAATACACGAGTGAAGTTGGATACCAAAGCCAAGTGACAACCTGAAGTAACAGCTCAGCCTTCACAAAAGCAAATGTGCTTTGTGCTATTTCTGGCCAGAGCAGATGTGGCCTGGGTGGACTGTGGGCAACATTGTGTCTCAGGTAAAAAATAAATTACTAAGACTGAGGCAAAAATGATGCAAATCCTTCAATTTGCAAACCGATCGTCAACAGGGAGCCGGGACTAGGAATCAATTAGGATCCACACTGGGTTTAGTCCAGAATATGCACCAATCAACTGTTTGGCCTCCAGGCAGTACCTGTGACCAAAAACCCCATTTTTTTTTAATTAAGAAAAATAGAATAAAAAAACTCTGTGTGCCACCTATCCAGTTTGAGGCAATTGTATAACAACATTTTGACGAGTTTACTTAGGACATAGCTGAAGTTCCTTGTGGACTTCTTCTTAATCCTATTTCCCCTTCTCCCACCCCATAAGCACTGTCTTGAATTTGCATGCTTTCAGACTTTCTCTGAGTACATGTGCATCTTTCAGCAATATGTACTATTGTTTTGCATGTTTTAAAACTTTAAATAAATGGAAACACGGTGTACATATCATTCTGCACCTTGCTTTTTTTGAATTTAGCGATAGGTTTCAGCAAGTTAGCTCTAGTTCATTCACTTGAACTGCCCTGTGGTATAATGTTTCATGAGTAGACCATTATATATTTATTCATTCTTCTGTTTATGAGCACTTAAATTGCTTCTAATTTTGCACTATTATAAACAATGCTTCAGTGAGTGTTCTTGTACGTGTCCTTGTCCTAACATACAAAAGCTTCTCTAATATAGTATTTTTTCAAAATGTTTTGTCCATATGCACAAAGAAACACTTTGCATGGAAACCCAGCACATATATGTGCTATATTTATGTGTATGTGTGCACACATATATGGAACAAAAGTCTCTCAAAATAGTACTTACCTTTATTTTCTAATTCTAATCCAGTTTAGTCTAGTTTATTTCACATATTTATACGTGTGTGTGTGCATACCTGTGTTTGTGTGTGTGTGTGTATGCTGATTGCAATTTAAGAAACTGATTCCATGATCTAATGATGCATCTTCACTGTTGATTTGAAAAACACCGTTATGGGATACATACCTAGACATGGACTTGCTGGGTTATTAGCTGTGCCCATTTTCAAACTGGTGAGTTTGTGAGTTCATTTTGTGCAGTTAAATGGATAATTGTATTTAGCTAGTATTCTATGTATTTCTAGAAGGGGGGTTTCCAGGTTATTTAGTAACCAGATTATATGGCTGCAAATACAAGACCTGCGTTAAGTTTTCTGAGCTTCAGTTTTTTCATCTGTCACAAAAAGCCACACACAAAATAGTAGACTCTTCAGTATTTGCAAACTCTTTTCTCTGCAGGCCCAGGGTCCCAGGGAGAGTGTTAGAGTCTGCCACAGTATGTGCAAGTTGGGGGTGGGGTGGGGACAGGGACAGGGAGAGAATGAGTAGGTGGAGTTCGGGGCCTTTCACTCCAGTTCACTCCAAGGAGCCCCATGTTAATATTGATCCATTGTATTTCATCAGATTTAACTGGCAAAAGGCTTGTGCAGCTTAAAAATATCCTTAAACTATGGGTTTAGAAATGTTCTCCAAGGCTCTTTTTAGATCTAAACTTGAATGAAGATAATTTTTAAGTTTCTAGACCATTTAAAATTGCAGCCAGAATTAAAGAATGTGACGGCTTATGGTGTAGGATTTCCTGAATTGGGGCTAGGCAAATAGTGTCAGTTAATCCAAGAGTCGGCCTGCTCCTCCTGCTGTTGTAGAACTCGCCTTGGACGAGATGCATTTAGAATCCCTGCAGCGTGATGAGTTAGGCGCACTCCTGGCTGGAGCTGTCCTTTGAGGGCAGCCATTTCTATTCTGCCACGTGACCTTCATTTGCATGAAGCTGCTTTAAGAATTATTTTGTATTCATTGCGTTAGTTTATTCTGTGAATAAAGGCCTAATGTAAATTTTTCTAAAATCCATTTCTGCCCAACAAACTGTTCCCACGTGCTTATGATAAAGCTCATTTGCTCAGCAGGGAACTCAGTTAAACCTTTATATTCACAGAGATGAAATTTCATTAACATTTTAATGAAAATATCTGGCTCCTCATGATTTTATTTTTGCCTTCTCAAATATAGTAAAAGCATAAATTAAAAAAAAAAAAAAAAGGAAACCACCAAAAACCTGGGCAATAACTTGGTAGTGAAGTGAATTAGGGGTGTGCATATGTTAATTAAGCCGTTCAGGATCCTGGACCTCTTTGCTAATAAATGCCCTTGCTCTCACCACCTCCCTGGGGCCTGGATCATTGCTTCCTCTCAGACTCTAGCCTCTCCCTTCAATCTGTCCTGCTTGTATTTCATCTTCTTTAATCACTGTTTTCATCACATCACTCCCATGCTCAGAAACCCTCAAGGGATCTTTATTTCCCACCACATCAAATCTAAACTCAGCTGCCTGTTTTCCAGGCTTCTGCTAATCTATTCTTTCCTTACATCTCCAGCTTTATTTCCCTTGCCAGATGCGGTTCTGGTTCCTGTGGTTTAGAGATAATGGAATTTTTGTACACCAAAAAAAAAAAAAAAAAAAAAAAAAAATAAAAATCTGCATCAGTTTTTTGAGGCACATTCAGCCCAGTTCCTTTAAACAAAAGCACACGCCAACAATTATTGCTTTCCTCCCTCACAGGCCCCGTGAGCAAGACAGTGGGATCCAATGGGGGCAGCAGGGGTGGGAAGCAGTTTATGCACTCTCTTTCTCAATATTCTAGGAGAAGATGAGGCATTGAGAAAAGTGACTGTTCGCTGGAGTGGTTTGTAAACAGAGCTGCCATTTTGACAAGACAGGCAGAAACAAACAACATAGAAGGTGAGTATGAAAGATATCAAATATCGAGCCAGGAATGGCTGGTTCAGAAATTTGTAAACACGTACACTCTGCATAAGGGAGAACTCAGCAGATGACCAATCTCTGTAAAAGATGCCGAAGGGGTTGGTAAATGAGATCCAGGCAAAGGCTTACCTATTGGAGGAGGCTTTTAACATCTGTGAATATGGTTTATTTTCAATTTTTTGTGTAGGGGGTAAGTGTGTGTATGTAATTAATGTTATTTACTTTGGTTTTCTCTATTTCAAAAAGTCCTGCCTCTTACACTTAGTAGCTGTATGATTTGGGGAAAGTTTCTTTATT
Source organism: Indri indri (assembly GCA_004363605.1). Taxonomy (NCBI): domain Eukaryota; kingdom Metazoa; phylum Chordata; class Mammalia; order Primates; family Indriidae; genus Indri; species Indri indri. The sequence goes on along the minus strand of RJWJ010047785.1, from coordinate 740 downwards.
CACAAAATGGAGGTAGTAATGGTATATAACATATAGAGTCATTATGAGCATAGAAAATGGTTTAAGAAAAATATTAATATTAGTTATTGTTTTTATCACCATAGCTATTGTAAGTATGCATAAGCTGCTCTCCATTTGAGCACTGGCTAAAATTTCACCTTCTCTCAAAATTCCTCCAGGTCAGCTCAGTTCAGCAAGCATTTAGTGAGCGTTTAATATCCGCCAGGCACGGAGGAGGCGCTGACGATGCTGCAAATCTAACATTGACCTTGCCCTTAAGCAGCCTACCTTGTAGTAGGGAAGGCAAATCCATAAGTTGATTATTTAACTGTAAGGCCGTACTGTCCAATATAGTCACCACCATCCACATGTGGCTATTGAGCACTGGGAATGTGGTTAGCCTGGATTGAGATAGGTTCTATGTGTAAAACACACAGTGGATTTTGAAGAGTTGCCATTATAAAAGAATACAAAATATCTAATTAATAATTTTTAACATGATCTTGATTGCCTGTTGAAATGATAATATTTTAGATATACCGGGTTAAGTAAAATGCATACTTAAAACCAATTTCACCTGTTTCTTTTTCATTTTTTAAAAAATCTGGCTATTAGAAAATTTAAATTTAGGTGGCTCCTGTTATATTTCTTTTGGGCGGCTCCGGTCTCACGCGATACAACAGAGGTTAAAACAGGTCATGCAGCCAGTGTTGAGGAAAGGATGCCTGGAGAGGCAGGTG
>RJWJ010047784.1:0-10838 GCA_004363605.1 Indri indri | reverse complement strand
GAAGGAAGGAAGGAAGGAAGGAAGGAAGGAAAGAAAACTACCAGACACCTTGACCAAGAGGGGTTTATCCCAGGAATATAAGGCTTGTTCAATATTTGAAAATGATCATATATCAATAGATGCAGAAAAAGCATTTGGCAAAATCCAAAACATCTAACATCAAACTTAATGGTGACAGCCTGAATGCTTTCCAAGACTGAGAATAAGGCAAGGATATTCACTCTTACCACTCCTACTCATCATACTAAAAAGTCCTAGTCAGTTCACTAAGTCAAGAAACAAAAAGCATACAGATTGGAAAGGAGAAAATAAAACCATTCCTATTCATGACAACATGATTGCCAACAAGAAAATTCCTATTAACAAAACTACTAGAACAAATCGTTGGTGGGGGTAGGTAGGGTGCGACTACAAACAGATGGCATGAGGGAGATTTCCAAGGTGACAGAACCGTTCCGTATCCTGATCATGGTAGTGGTTAACCAAATCTATACCTATTTAAAATCCACAGTATATCAAATAAAGTCACTTTTATTGTATGTTAATAAACCAATTACATTCCTTCTTCAATCACGCTATCCTACAGCAATCGGTACAGCGAACTGTGTTCCAAATCAATGCACAATGCCTACCGTCTTTCCCCAACCTCCACCCGCACCAGATAGAATACATTTTTAATAAACTAACAAAAATGTTATGGTAAATTAGTTGTAAGCAAAGGACATCTAATTCTGACAATATCTACATAACCTAAAAACTTTCCCCCCAAAATTCCATGTAAAATAAAACAAACATTTTAAAGGCAAAGTGAGTTAGTAAGAGGGAGAAAATCCCAGATGCCAGGAAAGCAGAGGGAACTAAAAACCAGACGTGTGTGAGCTGGGACGGCAGGGTAGAGATCCACACCCAGAACGTCGGGAATAGGGTTTGAAAAACCAACCGTGAATAAGAAAGGAGAGTGGTGGACTGGCATTCAACAAACATCCTACTTTCCTTGTGGGGTGTCTGTTCTGTACTGCAGAGGCTGGGGAGCTAAGAACTCCATTTCCCAAACTCTCTGGCAACTACGGTTCCTGGCGTGATTAGGTTCCACCAATCGTGCACTAACATGGACTTAGAAAAAGAAACTGAAGTGAAGACCTGATTCTGCTGCATCTGCCACTTTACTTCCCTGCAGCATCCTTAGCTGAGGTGACAGTGTCTAGTAACTAGCTTCATGAGTATCAAGAGGCAGGGCATGGGTCTTAATGTGGATCGAATGAGATGAGCATGGTCCCGGAGGTGACACCATCAGTGGAGGCTTCCTGGCCGTGGCAGTGGCCACGTGGTTCTGGGTTGGTCTTTAAAACCCCCACTGGCAGCTCTTTTGTTAGCCCAGTTTTGAGGTGTGGCTTTGAAAATTGTTCCTAAAGACAAAAACCCTGCTAGAATGTAAGCTAGCATGTAAGCTCCACAAGGACAGGGACCTTTGTGAGTTTTACTCGCTGTCACGTCCTCCAAGAATCCAAAACAGTGCCCAGCACATTGATGCTTAGTAAGTATTTGTTGAATGAGTAAACCTAGAAGCTATTTCTTCAATTCCAGCAATTTTGTAGGCATTTAATGCTTTATTATAAACCTCTCCTGCTTAAACTAACTAGAGTAAATTATGTGTCTGCAACTTCACAACTCATATAAAGTGGGGAGTAGGAGCTAAGATTTCTACATAAAGCCAGAACCTTCGAAGGGACACCCCTTTAGGAAAAGGGTGGACTACAAAGAACCTGTCCACCAGCAAGCTGACACGCTAAGGACATTTATCACCTCTGCTGAGACTCGAGGTAAAAGTCTACCCTGAAAATTTGTAACAATGGACCTATATGTATACCTCACATACAATATGAAACTTAAATTTTAGTACTTGAGGGGTCCTGGAACCTCTAAGTCAAAAAATTAACAACAAAGGATACATCCTCAACCAAAGCTGTACAGGATTCTCACAGATAAAGCTCTTCCTCTAAGGGAGAGAAAAAAAACCAACTACTTACAAGCCAAAATCACAAACAATAGAAGGGAATAATTCACTATAAGCAAAAGGGAATAGACAAAAGCAAAAAAAATAAAAATTAAGAATTCCAAAATTATCAAATAGAATTATTTTGGAAAAAGTTATACGAAAGCTGCAGCCATCCAAAACTTCTGACCAATTAAAGGGTGAAATCAGATAAACTAGCCCCCGCTAGTGCATAACTAGGAAAAACTTAACCTCTCTTAGGTAACAACAAAAGTCTTAACCCTCTTCCTAGAAAAATTCATGTTCAGGAAGTCAAAGAGCAATCCTGAGGAAGCGAGGGAACGTATGTCCAGCCAAACCAGCTCAGTAATCCACACCGGCCACATACGACACACCACCCTCACTGCAAACCTTACAGCATGTACGTTTCTCAGTGCACATAAATAAACATCATAATTGGAAATCCACATACGATGGTAGGCTCAGAGGACAGTATGCATCATCTATTCACCCAATTAACATTTCCTGAGTACCGCATACTATAAGCCAGGTATATGAATAAGACAAGGACCAAGAACCTGCAACCTAGTGAGAAAATACAGATACATATGATATACTCTTGGTCAAAAAGGCCTTTTTCAGAAAACCTGACAATGCCAAGTAGATGACAAACTGATCTGCCCATTAGTAGGACAAGAATTCCCGTTTGCCACCATCGAAAACACTTCCTGGAGCACGTACGCTCTAGTGGGGCTGTAATTATGACTTTTCACTTTCCAGATGAGGAAACTGAAGCTTGAAGAGATTAACTCGATTTGTCCAAGATAGATCCCACAGCTGGAAAATGACAGAGCTGAGGGCCAATTCCAGGGCCAACTCCAACGCCCTTGTGGCAGGCTTGGGAATCCGGGACAGGTGCAGATCACATTCCCATTCATAAGTAAATAGACTGCAGGTAGCTCAACCTCCCAGCCCACCTTTACGTGGACTCCTCCCCAACATTCATTAGCATTCCAAATAGAAAGGAACTGGAGCTTGCTTCCAGCAAAAAGCTGCCACCACCAAGGGGAACCTGGGCAACGCCTTTGGCAAATATGTTTGCTTTGGGAGCAAGTAGAAGAATGCCAAAGTATGTGATTCCTGCACTCAGAAAGCTTAATCTAGTTTATACCCAAAGCTTATTTATTCAAGTTGTGTATATAAATATGAAGCTTGCTCGGGGATTATAATACATATACATGCACATATCAATGTGTGTATAGTAGATATGTCATGTAAATGCACATAACATGGAGAGAAAAAGGCTGCATTTTCTTTAAAAAATTAACATAATAGTTCATATAGCTGAGTTAACTTTGCCTTTATCCTATGTATGGAGAAAAAAAGTTTACTATATAAGAATATAACTAAGACTTTAAGTGTTACTGGTTAAACTACTAATAACTCTTTCAAAGTAGCCTCAAGCACTTAGAAGCATCTATTTACATGCAACACAAAAGCTCAGGTAATTGCAAATTCCTCAAGGCCCAATACTAGGTAACAGACTGTGGCTCAAGTCTTTAATGTATACATGCAAATGGTAATATAACACTCCTTGAAAAATACTCTGTATTTAAGATCTTATGCTAGCTTAGACTGGCCTTCCCTCTACTCCTTCAGATATTCCAAATTAGTACAGATTTCAGATGATGGAATTTAAGAAATAAAAGAGCCAAAATTCTGAGAGTTAAGCCAAATATGAAAAAGTGGGAGAGCGATGTAATGGAAAAAATTAGATGGTACAGGTCAAATCCTGAGATCATATACTAAAATTCCAAAATGAGCAAGGAAGTAATCCAAAAGAAATATTAATAAAAAACAAATATCCATTTAAATCAATGTCTTATTTTCTTTCATTAATTTATTTCCATCCCTTTTCAGGTTGGAAGGATTTCATGAGGGGGACAAAGTAAGAGAAGGGGGCATGCTCTTGCAAAAATAAGAGTTTCCGGCTGGGCATGATGGCTCACACCTATAATCTTAGCACTTTGGGATGCTAAGGCAGGAGGATTGCTTGAGGCCAGGAGTTCAAGACCAGCCTGAGCAACATAGAGAGAGACCCCATCTCTACATAAAATAGAAAAATTAGCTGGGCGTAGTGGTGCATGCCTGCAGGCCCAGCTACCTGGGAGGCTAAGGCCAGAGTATCTCCTGAGCCCAGGAGTTTGAGGTTGCTGTGAGCTATGATGACACCACCACACTCTAGCCCAGGCGACAGAGCGAGACCCTGTCTCAAACAAAAAAAAAAAAAAAAAAAAAGAATTTCCTAGAACCACAATGGAAAATACAAAAATTGGATCTCATTCTTAAAGAGCGATATCTCTAATTTTACTCTACAACTACAATGAAAGTTCTCCATTTAGACTGGGAAAGGGGGTAAAAGAAGAGAGAAGATAAATTTACACAAAGATCTGTAAAGTTCCACACCCTCAATCATTCAAAGATATGTAGATTAAGGAAGAGACAAACACTGTCCCCTCGCTCCTTAAAAAACTTAACTTGGGCAAGTGGATAGAGTATTACAATAAAGATCGCTTCGCCCCATACAGAAATCAATACTGACAATTAGCGAAGAATGCTCTGGATTAAACATCAGGCTTGTTCCATGCCCACCCCTTCACTGGCCTTGTTCCCTGCCTACTGGAAAGTTTAACAGACGTGAAATGTCAGGAGCTGTTATGAATATTATATTATTAAATGATACTGTTTGTACAATCACTAGTCACCTTTTAAGAACCAGAAGCCCTCGAGTTGAACAAATGAGTGAAGAGGGCATTAAGAAACCTATCTTTAAGTGTACCCTTTTTTAATTAAAGTCATGACTCGCTTTAATTACGAACACACAAAGCAAATGTTTTTTCTTCCCTAACATACAAGGCAAGGCTAAATAAAAATAAAACTTTATTTGCTGAAGTAGCCGCCAAAAAAAGAAAAAGAATGAAAAGAAAATAAAAAAGACCACAGCTAAGTCTTTAGAAAAGTCAAAGGTTACTCACTAAATGATGAATAATTTAACCTTGACTAGTTAGATCTCAAATAAAATGTTGCCTGAACTCTTCAGGAACTGTTCAGGATGGCCGAAAAGGTGACGGAGTTTCCCGGCTCGTCCTGACATTTTGCCAGGGCTCTAGCCATGGCAGCCCGCTTATCTATACAGACAGAAGTCACTCGGTGAAGATGAGCTGTTAAGCTTATTTCTGTTTGCACAGAACTCAATATTCAGAATTAAAATTAATCAATGATCTTTGTAAACTTGTAAAGCACTATATAACTACAGAAAGGTAAAAGATCGCTATCAATTAACTCATGAATCCTAAGAATAAATGGAGTCCAGAGACTCCTCACCACTGATATAAAAAAATTAATTTTGTACTCAGTAACCAGAAACTCTCTCAAACCCAGGGTTCATCACACTACTCACATGTCTAAGCACTTACAGGAGGAGCTCCTTATCATTTATCAGAGGCTTCTTCTGCCCAGCCTTTCCCCAGTCACACTTGCCTGCCTCAGTCCCATCTGTACTGTGTGCTCATGCTGAAGCTTCCCCTATCATCCCAAGAAGAATCCTCCCTTTTCTATATTCTAGCTCATGTTATTCCCCGAGATGTTCAGATCCCCTTACCCAAAGGAAGGTCTCCTATCTTTGAATCTCCAACATCTGGCACAGGCTCAATTAATGTTTGATGACTAGTGAATGAATGTTGTCTACCCATCTCTGAGACATTCATGTTTATCACTCTTTTTCAAGCCTCGGGGTCCAGATTCACGTTATCTCTGAAGCCTTCTCCAATTAACTTATTCTATACCAATCCCTCTGCTACTACCACCACCATCTCAGCATTCCTTCCTTCCTTTCACAGGTATTTACTGAGCCTCTCTCCAAGCAAGGTGTTGCTCTTGGCCCTGGGAATAACACAATGAATTTAACAGGTAATTTCTGCCCTCATGGAGCTTACGTTCTGATAAGGGATACGTGCACGCTCAATCTGAACTTCATCATAATTCACTTGTTTTGATTCTATATTGATTTAAGTGACTGTGTCTAGACGTCTATGGCAGATTATCTGCAAAGATAGCTTTGCAAATAGATACCAACAATTCTTCCCTCCTCCTGTCAAGAGGCTGTCTGTTTCCTCCCCGCCTGAACCTGAGCTAGCACCGTGACTTGTTTTTAATCAAAAGAATTAGCAGAAGTCACTGCTGTGCCAGTTGTGGGTTAGAACTTAAGAGATCTGACAGCTTCCACTCTTGAAACCAGACACTATTTTAAGATCAGGCTGTCTTGCTAGAGAGAAGGCCACGAGGAGAGAAAGGCTCCGAGAACGCGGGACCACGTGGCAATAGAGGACACACAGAGGAGAGCCACGGCCCTCCCGCTGACAGCCCGCATGAAGGCCCAAAAACATGCAAGTATAGCCACCTTGGACCCTCTAGCCCTGGCCTGCCACTAGCTGAATGCGGTCACATGAGTAAGCCCAGTAAACACCATCTGGGGCGGAGACAAGTCATCCCTGACAAGTTCCTGAACTACAGAATCAGGACCAATAAAATGGCTGTTGTTTTAAGCCCCTACATTTTGGGATCGTTTGTTAGGTAGCAATAGATAACTTAGACATCTCCTTAACCAGACCATGCTCTTAAACAAAGTCAGGGACAGTACATCCTACAATATTATATTCTTCATTATTCCTATTATGGGTAGGCAGAAGTAAATATCCATCCAATCAATACCTGATGGATAAATATTTATAAAGCTATATGGGAAATATCCAAGCATAGAAGACCTAGAGTGTTTTATTTTTTTTTTTTTTAGAACAGAGGTCTCAAACAATTTTTGACTATGTATTCCTATGAAAATTTTGAGCATACTAATTTATTTGTATTTACTTATAAATTATAAATATTACTAAAAATATATCATGAACTGCATATAAAAATATATTTAAGAATATATATGCACATTCAGCCATGTATATGGGTAAGTCCTACTGCATCCCAGGGGTTGACTATGCACGCAATTTACCTTGGGGACTACTGCTTTAGAGTGTGCAATTTTCTATGTCATTCTCTAATTCCTTCTTCCTCCTTCAAACTCTTCTCCTTCAGCCTTTGTACTCTAAACTATTCTGGTTTTGTTCTTCTGAATGGTCTCTTTCAGCAGTTCTACTTCCTGCTTCCATCTTTTAAATATGGGCTTTCATATTTGGCTTTTTGCTCTTCTGGGTACACCCTCCACTGGCAATGCCGTCTTGCTCACTAACCACCACCAGAAATCTTTGGTGTTTGTTCTCTTTCTTTGGGTTCATCTACAACTACTGGACATTTACACTTGAATCAAAAAAATCTCACCATTAGTGTATCACCCTAGCCCACCCTACCACACTTCCATGCCCACACAAAATCCGTATAAGTGCTTACCCAGCTTCTGCTGAATCACCACCTCTAATAATATAATTCTACACATCTGGGGCAATACATGACATTTTCAAACAGCTCTATTTATTGTAAATTCTACTTATATTAAGCTGAAATTGACTGCCCTATAGCTTCCACCCTGATTCTAGTTTTGGCTTCTGAGGTTTTATAAAATTGCCCCATCACCACCCACATTCAAGTCTAAACCAAATGGCACTATCTTTGTAATCCTGAGATCCAGTGGCAAGACATGATGACTTTCTCCAAATAAAATAAGGCAGGTAAACACTGGAGCTGGTTCATGCCCTATAGACCAGAACAGGCACTGAACACCATTGGTGCATCAGAGCGAGCCTAGAACAATGTCCAGGGGTAAGGCACAGTGTAGGCAAATGCTCCACAGATATAAAACTACAGGTCTCCAAGTTGATGGGTAACACTCCAAAGTCTAGACATGCCAAACATCATCATCTGGGAGGTCTACCACAGTTGGCAAGGCCCACTCACTTTCCATTTAGAAAAGTAGAAAGGCCCTCCACGCTCCCAATCCTGCTTTTACTACTGTCCTTTGATGAGCTGTTGTTAACTGATTACACCGTAGCTTAAAGACTGTTATTCCATCAACCTGATCTGGCAATTTAAACAAAACATAGTCTGTAGAATAAGGCATGAGGTGCTTACCTAGCCACCGGGAACTTCTGGGTACTCATCAAGTTTTTCGTGATGAAGCTGGGGGACTTGGTGACTACACAGAGTATGACCAAGAGCAGCCAGTAAGAAATCAGGGGAGAATCTGAAGCAGTGCAGGGTGACGTGTCAGCCTGGGACATACCCAGAGAATGACAGAGAACACAGATGAGACTGGTCTTCTGGCCAGTGTAGGGCCATTCTCTTGAAAGCAAGGGACCACAGAGACTCCCTAAATCTAGCTCTGATGAGCAGCAGCTTGGTAGATAAAGAAGTTTTGCAATTTCTCAGTGATGTTTGAAGAATTTTGGCTACATCAAACAAGATGAAGACACAGAAGAGGATTCCTAATTAAGTTAAATGTGAGGGTAAGAAGAGGAAAAACATGTTTCAGATGGAAAGAAAAAAATCAGCTATTCAAATTATTTTTTTAAAAAAACCAAACAGACAAAACAATCAAGAGCAATTTAGAATTCTCAAGGTCTCCCAGGGTTTCCCACACAAAGCAGAAATATTACCCAACTGCTGCAGAAGGAAAAAGACTTTCCCTTCCTTTTTTCCCTTTCATGTTAGAAAATATTAGCAAAATTCAGTCCTTTTCTCTCATTAACAGAGACTGCAATTAAAAAAAAAAAAAAAGAATGACAAAATTGTCATGCAATACATTTAAGTTTTAATCTGGGGGCTTACGCTGTCAAAGAAATATCTAGTTCTAAAAAGTACTTCCTAAGCCTTTTACACATAGTTCTTTAAAATCACCGTAATATCACAAAAATTTTCCCGCAAGAATTTTGTACACATAAAGACTTGGAACCAGTGCTATAGCTTAAAAAATTGAATTCCCCTACCTGATGGCTATTGGGAACTGTAATAATAGAAATTATTTGTATTAGTATTTCTATTAACATACGCAAATTTTTAAAGCTATCTTATGCTTCAGCTTTAAGTTGACCAGTTTAGCCTTGGCTATTCTACACTTCAACACCCACACAAAACCTCTATAATTGTTTATCCAGCTTCTGCTGAATCACCACCCTTAGTAATATAATTCTACACATCTAGAGGCAATACAAACATTTTCAAACAGCTCTATATGTTGTCTTGGCTGACCACAGAAGATTTTAAGCTCTCTGGGCTTCAATCTTTATCTACATGATCTCTATCCATAACTACATTCATTCATTCACTCATTTAACAAATATTTACTGAGCTACTACTAACCACTGGCAGCCTCATAAAATTTATAATCTAAGTGCTATATAAAAGGAAAAGGCTAGGCTAAGTTGATATTGTCTCTTTAAGACCTAAAATTCCATAATCATGTAACGGAGCGTGAATTTTACTATTTAATTGAAACATTAGAAAGAACGCAAAAAAGAAAAACCCACACTTGTCATTAAGAAGAAATATAAATATTTAGACCACATCTGAGCAAGTTCTGTTCCAAGCCCAGGAACAAATTTCTAGTTCCATCGCAAGTTCCTTTCCTAATGATTAAAATCAATATCTGAGTTGAGCAAATAATGGGCCACAAAAATAAGGATCTCTTTTCAAACTGTGAAAAGGTTGTAACATTTAAATAAAACTAAACACCAGAGATTCAATGAAGTTATTTAAACCTAATACTATTATAAAAGATACAATTCATGAAAAATAAATAAATACCTAAGTAAGCTGTTTCAGGAACAGTTTTGAACATTTAGTTCTTCAGTTCATTTGTCAGCTTTCTATAATGCAGGTTAGTTTAATGTTAATTTTCCACATATTCCAAGGTGTATACTGCAATATGTTTGCTGAATGCAATACCGATCACAAAACTGTATACAACTCAATCACCGATAAGTTTAAAAACTTGTCCTTCAAACACTCCTCTGAAATAACAACGAAAGTACTGTCATCTAATTCAAAACTCAACAACAAATATTCACATACAAGTAGGAGCACTCTTGTTTCCAGCTGCTTACAAGTTCCAGAGTCAAATTAATACACTGATGAAAACAATTCTTGTATCTGAAAGCCCTAAAGCACACAGAACTAACTACTAATCAAAGGTTTACGGTCCTGATTACACAGGGGAATGCGGCTAGGCCCAGCAAATAGCCCAAAGGGGTGCCAGCTTCTCTCTCCTGCAAATTGGCAATGGTCTGTTTTTCCTCTCTCCTCTGCCAAATCCTTGAAGGAGCAAACTTCGAATACAAAGAGCCAATAAAAAGAGCCCTGAGGTGGGAGGATTGCTTGAGGCCAGGAGTTCAAGACCAGCCTGAGCAAGACCGAGACCCCGTCTCTATTAAAAATAAAAAGAAATTAGCTAGACAACTAAAAATAGAAAAAATTAGCCAGGCGTGGTGGCACACACCTATAGTCTCAGCTACCCAGGAGGCTGAGGCAGGAGGATCACTTGAGCCCAGGAGTTTGAGGTTGCTGTGAGCTAGGCTGACATCAGAGCACTCCGGCCCAGGTGACAGAGCAAGACTCCATACCAAAAAAATAAAAAAATTAAATGAAGGGCTGGGCGCGGTGGCTCACGCCTGTAATCCTAGCACTCTGGGAGGCCGAGGCGGGCGGATCGTTCTGAGCTCAGGAGTTCGAGACCAGCCTGAGCAAGAGCGAGACCCCGTCTCTACCAAAAATACAAAGAAATTAACTGGACAGCCAAAAATATATATATAGAAAAAAATTAGCCGGGCATGGTGGCGCATGCCTG
>RJWJ010047783.1:0-10847 GCA_004363605.1 Indri indri | reverse complement strand
TGAAAGTCCCAGGGGAGCTGAAATTGCTGAAGACAACTAGCTCTTTAATTATGATGTGCAGTGAGCTGCTTTTACTCTTCACTTATCTCTGAAGTTGAATTGCCCAGTGCCTCTGAATGCTCCCTGACAGGTCCCTGTGATTTGTACCAGCTCACAAAATTTAAAAAAATGTAGACTTGCAGCTCTAATTTGCCAGAATCCTTAAGATCTCTTTTATCATGCTCTGCTGCCCGGATGGAAAGCAGCATTCTCTTTGGTGGCAATCTACTGTAATCATTTTTTATTCAGGTGGCAGGCAGGGTTCAGGCAAAACATGAAAGACAGTGATTGGAGCACAGCGTCTTTAGATGGCTTAAACCACATCGCTCAGGAAATTTTGATCGTTTTTTTATTTAGCCGCATTTAAACAGGTTTCTTTTGCAGCTCAGGAGACCAAACCACTGCACAGGTTATAAATAAGATGCATCAGAAAAGATCATGGCATTTGTAGTCTAAAGTCATTCCCTTCTAGATGGCTATGACCTTGGGTTTCTAAATCTCTCTGAGTCCTCATTTCCTCATGTACAAAATGGAGAATAAAAAATATATATATACTCATCACTGGATTATTGTGAAGGGGAAATGAGCTTTGAGAATTGTGTATGAAAGTGTTTTGTAGTATATATTTTTAAGTGTTACACAAATGTTAGTACCATATATCCATTTTGTATATGAATTTTTAACCCTTAAAAACTTGTCTAAAAATAAATTCAAATTAAGACACACTAAAAATTTCCCAGAACATAACTGCCCATATCTTTTCTAAGAATTATTCTTTTTAAAAAAAAATTTTAGTTTCTGATTTTATTTTTTCTTAGTAGTATTCCATATTGTGCCATTCTGAAAGATAGATCCTAAGGACAAATTGTGTAATAAGTAACAGCCTTATTTTCTACAGGTTTCTGGAGATGAGAGAGAAATTGTTTCTTTGCTGCAAAACTACACCAATTTATTTTACTTTATGAGGACAAAAATCAATGAGAAAAAAGGAGGGGGAGTGACAGCTACTGGGGTCACAGAGGAAGAACTTCAAGCTTGTAGTTGGTTTGGGAGACTGCTGGTTTAGAGAAAATCTCCAGCCTTTGGAGGATGTAGCTCTTTCCCACAGGGCTAGAGGCCAGGAAAAGCTCCTCATTCTTCCATTGGTCAGTTGTCTTTTCTTCTTGCTTGGTTTGATTTGCAAATGTTGAGCTGGGCTATAACAAATAAGATACCTGCCCTGGACTGTCGCCTACAGCTGCCCATTCGGGTGGGCTCCAACACAGATGCCTCCAGGGGAGTCTGGCCTCTTGGGAAGTAGCAATATATTTTCAACCCATTGGGGCACTTTTGAGCACTCCCCATCAAGGTTAAAATCCTGGCGATGGAAACTCCAATGGAACATTCTCTCCTCATCCTTCAGGAAGCAGAGCCCCAGATTACAGGTAGTTGTTCAAACTATTTCTGGGTCAATATTACTCTGCCAGTTGGGACTTAAGAGACAAGCATAAGTCTAACTTAGCCAACTTACTATATTAAGTAAATTATCTTATTATTGCCATTTTTTTCACTAATGCTTAAAATCCCCATGGGTTTGCTGAGATAATGTTTTTAAGTGTAAACTTTGTGCCACAATGCTAATGCAAAGTATACAAAGATAATATTCATTCTTTCATAATATAGGATTTTTCTTTTAAAAATCTTAAGGATACATGTACATCTTAATGCCTTGGGGCATTTGACTTTGCAGATAGCACACCATACCATTTGGGTCCCGAGGGTCATTGTGTTTGATATGGCCATATTTTTCCCCTCCCTTTCTCCACTGGGCTAAGGAAGGGGAGAGGGTGAAAGAAAGATCTTCATCACTGAACTACCATCCGATGTGGACACCAGAGAAGATGCATTGAGTGGCTGGAGAATATTAAGGATCTCAGGCACTGAAAGTCCACCAAAGTGGACTGAAAGGCAGGTTACAGAAGAGGTCAACTCAGGTTTGCTCGTTTTAGGATCCTGTCCTGAGCTGACCACACAGCAGGCTATAAATTGGAAATGAATTTAAGCCACATCAAAGTCTTGGCCACGTAGGGCTGTTAACTGGTCTGAGGGACATGCTGAGGTGGCCACAGCCTTGCTACTCAAAAGTGTGAGTCCTGGACCAATAGCATTTTCATATTCTGGGATCTTGTTAGAAATGCAGAGTCTTGGACCCACCAGACCTGCTGAGTCACAACCCATGTTTCTATAAGATCCCCAGGTGATTTCTTAGCTCTAAATTTTGAGAGAGGATGAGCTAGAGAATTTATAACAGGAAAAACAGCTTACGGAGTTTATTCTAATTCTTCTCAAGCCACCCTGAGACTGGATTCGGTCATTAAATATGAAATGTCTGATTTCAAATCAGAAGTGCAGTTTACTATATTGCAAACAAGAGGCAGTACAACTAACCAAAGTATGCGCCTAAACTATCAACACAGTTTTGCCATCTTGACAGTAGCCTGTTTATGCCAGCAGCGAAGAAGCCTGGAGAGCAAGAGGTGATGAAATCATGAAAGGTGTTTTCCACAGCTTGTTGAGAATTGAATATTTTTCCTTGTAAGAAGTGGTCCAAAGTCTTGAAGAAGTGGTAGTCAGGTAGTTGGTGCAAGGTCTGGTGAATATGGTGGATGACAGAGAGTTTCCAAATCCAGCCTCTGTAGTTTGAGCAGCATTGTTTGTGCAACATGTGGCCCAACGTTGTCTTCGCCTGTCTCCATTGACCAATCTCTGCTGCTTAATCACAAGCATCCTTATCATTTCGTCCAGCTGGTTGCAGTAGATATCCATTGTAATCGATCGACCAGGTTTCATAAAGCTATAGTGGATAATACCAGCGCTGGACCACCAAACAGACACCATTAGCTTTTTTTTGATGAATATTCATTCTCGGACTGTGTTTCGGCACTTCATCTTTATCCAACCATTATGCTGAATGCTTCCAGTTGTCAAAAAGAATCCATTTTTCATCACACGTAAAGATACTGTGTAGAAATGGTTTGCCTTTATGTAGTGACAGCAAAGAAAGGCGAACTTTGAGCTGATTTCTCTTCTGACATTCATTTAATTCATGTGGAACCCATCTATCCAGCTTCTGTACCTTGTTGATTTGTTTCAAATGGTCCAATATTATTGGAATAGTAACGTCAAACCTTTCTGCTAGTTTGCATGTAGGTTGAGACGGCTTCGTTTCCACTATAGCTTTCAGCTCATCGTTATCCACCTTGGTCTCAGATTGCCCACGTGGCTCGTTTTCAAGATTAAAATCACCAGAATGGAACTTCTCAAACCATCAACATACCATGCATTCATTAGCCACATCTTCCCAAATGCTTCATTGATATTTCAAGCTGTCTGTGCTGCATTGGTTCTAGCACTTGTATTTGAAACTCATATTTGAAACAGAACTCATATTTGAAAATAACATGAATTTTTGACTTATTCATGGTTTCACAAAAATTGCTCTTAAAAAAATGAAAGATAATCACAAAGTAAAACATGTATTTGAAAGACTGAGGATGTTCCTTCACAATAAAAATAAAATGAGAAGTGTCAAAGTGAAATGTCAGAGATAGCAACTGTCAGACTTAGTGTATAAGGAAATCAGACATTTCATACTTAATAACCTAATAACTGGGCACTCTTTAACAACTCTCTTTAACAAGCTCTTAGTAAAGGATAAGAGACCCTTTATTGAGTACAATTGACAACAACCAAAAAAAAAAAAAAAAAAAAACAAGGATGGGGCACATATGGATTTTAACCCTAACATGCCCCTGCTCTTCCTTCCATGGCCCCAAGACAGAACATTTTAGTGCTCTGGACATTTTTCTTTTCAGCATAGATAGGACCTGTGCTGGAGGTGACAGTAACAGTGCCTGCTGGATGATAAAACGGGTCTTCAAGCTTCCCAAAAAGCTTCCTGTTTGGGGGATGTTGGACGAGGAGGCCTTCATCTCAGAGCGTCTTCGATGTATCAATCACGGAAGCCCCATTTTACTCCTATGATACCACTTTCCGTTTTCATACATCAGGATCTACCAATCTTGAGTCTGCTCCTCCAGTGTTTTCACTTCAGACATGGGGGTTTACTTGTCATTAAGCTATGGTGTCACCACTCAATGTCTAGTTATTACTAAATACCAAGAAGAAAAAAACACATATCTAATTGCAATGGTTAAAGTGCTTTCTCTTGCTTAGGGAGACAGCATAAAGAAAACACAATAAATTTGAAACATACATCATGATAGGCCTTGCTTTCCATATCATCTGCATTTTGGTTATTCAAAAAAAAATGTATGTTAAACCAAAACATATTTAGTGGGATGTGTATTCCTCTTTGTTCAAAGGTAAGAAAACTCTAACAATATTCTATAGGAAAGTCCCCATAAACATTATCACATTTGCTAATGCAAAGCCCAAGATTGTTGAGCTGATGAGGAACTATTAAGCGGTGTTCTTCAGAATTTCAAAAGAAACCTAATGCTTTTGAATTTATACAAATAAATGTGATGCATACATTAGATTGAATAATAGGTCAATTTCATGTGGCTCAAGCTAATGAAGACAGAGTCGGTATTGTTAGATTGGGATTCCCCTGTGGTTTGATGAGTTGGAGCTCATTTAATAAATATTCATAAAGCATCTCAAAGTGACAGGGATTGAACTAAGTGCTGATCCTCAGACTTGAATAAGGTGTGGCCCCTGTCTCCAATGGAACACAGGCTGATCAACCATTGTGTTTTAAATTCACTTGTCCCTGACTATATGAACTCCTATTAATCTCAATACTCACTATCCGAAGTTCAGAAATGGAATGCATTACTGTAAGAATTTTGCTCACTAAAGGCAAACAGTGCTACCATTCAACTGCTTTTTTATCTCCCTAACCCTTGGACACAGCTAAAATAGCTATAAAGTTAAAGAAAATACCAATTAACACATAGCATTGAAACACTTAGCCTACTACTCAATAAATGTTTTTTGAATTTTGTTGAATATCTGTAAGCTTATTAAATCTGTAAGCATGTTAAATGGGAAAGTTCTTTACAAAGTAGAACATCTCTATAGCACAGGGAGGCCTTTCTCATCAGATCCCAGAATAATAATGATTTGTTATTCACTATAGTTCTCAACCACAATTGTTTTTACCCTGGCTCAGGTGCTCATGAGAATAAGAGACAGGCACTGTGTCTTCTATGTCTTGATATATTTCATGGCAAAGAGCCTGGCCAAGTGATGATCACACTTAGCAGGATTAGAATCAGAGAACGAGATCTTTAGAACTGGAACTCAGAAAGCCCTCAATTTGCAAAACTGATAGCTTTGGAAGAGTTTCCAAAGTTCGTGACTGATGCATTGGCAGATCAATGGTTGAAAAAATTCAAGATCTCTGTGTGTATTTCAGGTCAGTGATGATATAGCCATAATCCTCTTTTTGTGAAACTCAACCAGGAATCTGAGAGACATTCTTCTATTTTAATTCTATTCTAATTCCAGCTGGCTCAAAGCTCTGGAATGAATATGCAAATGGAAAGTGGCCAGAAAATATATGCAAACAGAATGCTGACCTACAATGTCTACAGCAACCAGCTGTTGAAGCAAAACCACAGCCTCTGTAGCAGTGGGCCCAGAGAGGTCAAGACTTGGTTGGTGACGGCCAACTTCCCTGTTTTTGTCCTTGCTTTCAACTCAGGACCAACTAGAGCAAGACAAAGATGATCCACAAATCACTCACAAAAGATGCTTTCTTCTAGTCAGGTATCCAGTGGGCTCGAGCTTCCCTGGGCCATCAGCCTCCCACAGGGCGCCCCTGAAGCCTTCATAGTGTTTCATTATAAAGTTTCCCCACTCTCTGGTGAAGGAAATTAGAAATGTCTTAACCCAAATACAGCATTTTGACATACTGGATTGACTGAAGAAGCTCCAAGGTCTCTCTGACCTTTCCCTCCCACACATGCTTGGCTCTCCCCAAAAAGTTAGTTTCTCTATCTTTCGAAGATCCAGACCTGCATAGGAGAACAATTGTTCTTTTCTTCCCCTCCCTGTAAAATCAGACATGTGACCACATTTGAACAGATTCTTTGAGAAGATAATATCCTGACTCTCAGACTCATTCAAATTCCAGAGAGAACTGCTTACCAGTGAATTGCTGTTCTGCGTCCATTCATCCTCCCTAGCAATCCTTTATTGCCCTTCAACAGAATTCCTCCTCCCCTGCCCTAAACTATTTTACCAGAAAGACATATAAGCTTCTGAACTCCACTGGGGAGTTGAATCTTCACTCTGAGTGTTTCCGAATACACACACTAAAATAAATTTGTATCCTTTTCCTCCTATTAATGGATCTACCTCATGCCAGTGACTTTTCAGTGAACATTTGGGGGTCAGGGGCCTTTGCTCCCTACACCTGCCTGCCTTTGAGTAACTAACTGCCCATTGCACATGTTGGGGGCTCACCCTCTTGCTGTATAGCAAGCTCTGAATAAACAACCTTTGATCTTTTTTAGATAATCTTCATTTATTTCCACATCCCCTACCCCGTCACCATCACGATGTTTGTTGGCCTCCAAGTCCTGATAGGAAACAGTTATTTTCTCTTCTCAATTAGGAGAATAGTAAAGGACCAGCCATTTCCACTTTCAGTACCGAAGCTGATTCAGACCTTTCACTGACCTGAATTTCCATCAACTGCCCCTAGAGGAAGTTTCCCACCACTTCTCTCCAGATTGGGACCCTCTATATCCACCACGGGGCAGCTCTAGTTGGTAGTAGCTCCAGGGAAGGAAGAAGAATCAGTTCTCCTTTCACACTGTTATCGTGTGGAGCCCATGCATACTCAAAGGGTTGTGTATGTTTCCTGGTCAAATACTAGTTACTGTATTGTCATCATCATTATCATCACCATTTTATTAAAAATAGCATGTGCAAAATAATTGAAGCAGTCAAAAAAAAATTTTAATGTTGATTCTGGGCTTACTTTACCTTTATTTTGGGGCAATATTTTATCTATGTGTCTCCATGGGTTTTGTTCAGGCTTACGAATATCTATTTCCCTAGGCCAAGTAAAAGTGAATGCTAAGTGACAGGTAAGCATGAATATATTAATTAGCCTCTGAATTGGAGTAAAATGTAAGAAGGATCCCAAGGTACTTACAGCAGATGGAAATATGATTGCAAGTGAACATTTTAACAGAAAATTTTAAAACCTTAGTCCTTAAGTCATTTCTTTCCCTTTACTTTACATACCTCACTACCAAGTAAAATGCAGCTGAGGGATGTTGAGTGTGATTTGTCTAAAACTTAATAAATCTTTTAAGAATCATCTTGTTCTTTGAACCAATCTAGGTCAACCCTAACCACACCTGTGGTTTAACTCTTTGTTAAATGTGAGAAGAGGGTCACCTCTGGGGTGTTCTCAGAGGCCACTCACTATTCACAGGGTTTAAAATCAGACTAATTGGTGACATTTATAGGAGATCTAATTTTCCCCATTTTTATGTTTATCTATTTAGTTACACATATATTAAGATGGTCACTCTTTGCTAGGTACCACACTAAAGGCTGAGAATACAGCTTTTAACAAGACCTAATCTTTGTCTTCAATGTACTTAGGGCATATTTAAGGACACAGAAAGATAAGCAAAGGACCAAAATTATAAATGTGTGAATATTCACAGCCTCTCTTCCCCACCCCTCCACCCCTATTCCCCAGGTGAAGAAAGATTCTTCCTTGTTAGTCATTTCCATGTACCTTAGCATAGCAAAAAGCAAAAGAAATCCCAAGAATACAGAGAAGCTAAGTTGACCATCATAATAAAGATCTGTGTTATAGATGAGGAAAGAAGAAAGAAAAGCCATGTGGGCTGGGTGTTGGGGAGATTGGGGAAGGAAAGAAAGAGCAGCAAACAGACTAACTTGTCTTCATTTTTGTTGTTACTGTTGTTTTAAGCATCTCTCAGGCAAGAGAAAGATATTGAAAGTGAGAGATACATCTAAAGAAGATATTTTAAAAGGCTTTTTGTAAAGTTTAATAATACATTCACTTTACAACAGTACCCCTGGTATTTTCACTAGTGAGTAAAATTGAATTGCTCTCAACAATTTTTTTTTAAGTAATGCTATTCAGAGACTGGGTCACAGGGATCCCAGTTATATTCCAGTTACATAAGTAACTGAGCAATTATAATCCAGAAGTATAAGTGTTCTGATAGGGGAGGTATAAGCTGCTGTAGCATAAGATAGGGAAGGCATCTAGTAGATCAAGGGAGGATGATTCTCAGTGGAATGATAGCTAAGCTGAGATCTGAAGTATGATCATGAAATATCCAGACACACCTAGACGTGCTGGGGGATTGGGGAATACAGTCAGAGAAATACTAGGATTGCAAGGAATTAAGGATAGACACAAATGTAAATAATCTGTAAGTACAGCAACATTTAAGGAAAGCCTGAAACACGTCGCAGGTAAATGAACTAACACAAATTATAAGATGATGACGATGATGATGATGACAGAGAGAGAGAGAGAGAGATCCTATTCATCCACAGGTACACATATATGAAAGAATAATGTTACTACAAATAAAAGTTCTTTCAGTCCATGACAAGACCAAACATAAGATGCCTTTTGAGACTGAGGGTTGGTGTGGAATAAAAGCATAATCAGCCAATGAGACTCAGGGACATGGTGTCATTATTCATAATGCTAGAGTAGCAGTGTGTTTGGGAATGAAGGGTAAAATAAACTTGGGAATGGCATTTTCTTTAGATAATATTCTGATGAGGTCTGGAATGCAACCTGGGATTTCCTTTAGCGAGTTCTCTTTCTACCTGTGTAAGATGCACCTCCATGAAATTGCAGTGTGACAGCCTTTAGTAATTAGTCTTCTTCCCCACCCAGCTTTTATCTAGAGGGCCGTGGATTAGGTTCAGCAAAAAATCCAACAAACTAATGAATTAGCTAATTGGGCATTTACTATGTACCAGATCCTATGCACATATCATCTTCAGTTTTTACAATAACCCTAAAAGTAAGGTATTATTTGCCCTACTTAAGGGGACAATAAATCAAGGATCAGAAAGTTGATTAATTTGCTCATCAAAGTGTGGCCACAAGCTACACATTTTTTTTTTTTTTTTTACCATACTTGACTGCTTTTCACTGCTACGAAAATTTTAAATCTCCATTTACCCCTGGGATTCAGTACAAATGCTTATCCTCTTTCCTACTCTCCACATAACGTCTTTCTCAAGCTCACTCAGCCCTTTGTTTCTTGCTACTTGTTTGTTAACTTGTAACATTACTTAGGAAGAGTAAGGCTATCTTAGGAGTTAGAAAGTCTTTACCATTCCTTGGAAATATCACTTTAATCTTCCTAAAACCCACTCCCTCATTGTAAAATAGGGATTACATTGTTACCTATTTCAAAAGGTTGTAATTAGAATTCTATGCCATTACCTCGGGAATGAGTAGACATAATGCCTGGGGTATAATCGCCCAGCAATGCTTTTGAAATTTCCTTCATAGACATTCCCAACCTCAACCTTAATCTAACGTTTCTCAAACACAGTCATCTTTTATATTCTGTTATAAGGACTTTGCCCCATCATCACATCCAAACAGTTTACTATCTGAGATAGCCCTGAATTCTTGAGGTTAACAAGATGCCAACGAGTTAACTCTATTGTCCTGTGTATAATAAGTATTTGACTACACACCACCATACTATGACATTTTAAAAATATATTCAAGATTTCTTTCTCTCCCACTTTCTGAGTAAGAACTAATTTCTTTCTACTCTTAAGACCCCTGTGGCGGAAACAGAAGATTTACACCCTCTAGAAAGTACTTCTGTGCTGACAGTGCTTAGAATTCACATTGCTTTACACAGGTGACTCCAATTCCACTAGAGGCTTCAGCCCTGAATCCCCATCATCTCCTTCTTTCACCCAGTTAATTATCAGAGGGCTCATAAAGAGAAAAAATGACCATAAAGAGAACATTGTGCCTTTAAGAGACTTCTCCCAGCTACTGCTTTTAAGGCTGATGATTCTGATCTTAAGTATGCATCCTCTCAGAAGGGAGCAGAAAGTGGAGGCAAATGTCACAGTAAATAATATGTGAGTGATCCCTTGGTACCCTGAGCACCAAGCTCAGACCCTAGGCATTTCTCTTTCATGATGCTCCAGAGGAACTTCTAAGTCTAACATAGCCATATTGCAAGATAAATTGGGAAATCTTTCTTTTCCTGCTGACAGAGCTCTTTCAGTCCATGACAAGACCAAATAGAAGATGCCTTTCGAGACTGAGGGTAGTTGTGGAATCAAAGTATAACCAGCCAATGTGACTCAAGAACATGGTTTCAGGTATTTTTGTCCTGAGCAGAACTGCCCAGGACAAACACAGGGACAGATACATGCACCCACATGGGGACTGCAACATTCAGGAAGCAGAATTAAAAGTTAAATTTGTGAAAAGATAAGAAAATTGTTAGAGGCTTTTGGTCTGCTTCCCTGGGAGCAGAAAGGAGATTCTGAGGCTGTGATGAGGATTTCAAAGCATGCGATGCATTGAAGGAGGGCTCTCACGGTGAAGGAGGCTGGATGGGGTCAGGGAAGGGCTGAGCAAGGACGTGGTCTCCACGGGAGTTTAACCTCAGCCTGATCACACGGGGAGCTCTGAGCATGGATCAGACCACAGAGTTCCTTTCACCTCGAGGCAAGGGGCCAGACACTTTGTATCTTTGCAGGCGACTGTGATGTAGATCACTCCTAGTGAGACTGCTCCCTTA
>RJWJ010047782.1:0-11039 GCA_004363605.1 Indri indri | reverse complement strand
AGGAAGAGTGTATGGGAGGGGGATGTCTTTGTTTTAACACATTGACTGACACACTAGAAAAAAATTTTTTTCCTTGGGGCAATGGTGTTTTATTACGAAAATAGAATAAAACTTTGGAAACAAAACAATCCTTTCTAATTTGTTATTTTTTATTGTTTTCTGTGCAAGAATTATATGCAACTTGAAAATAGTTCACACAGCTCCCAAGGTGAAGAGACATGTGAGTTACATATGCTTCACAAGGCCCCAGGCTCAAAACTAGCATGAGTTAATTACAACTCACATGGCAGTTAATGTGTGAAAAGGAGACATTGCATATGGGATTCCTTTTCTTCTCACTTTTGGATTTGGGGTTTATGGGGTTAAGAAGCAGAAGCATAAGACAGTTATTTCCTCTCCAATCAATCACTCTAATCTCTGTAATAAATTGAACATTTCTGATTTCCCATCAAAAGGAATGTTTTAGATGAATATTTTAGGAAGCATCAGGATGGAGGCAAAGAAGTAAGTTCTAAAATACTCAGCTCTTCCTCATGCCATCCAGGTGTCAATGCCTTCAACATAGTTCTTCGTAGGTCATGGCAAGTATAAAGGGTAATTTAATAATCAGTATGCAAAATGGTTGCTGTTTCAAAACAGGGAAGAAAAAAAGTAGAAAGTAGAAAGTAGCAGTTTCCTGCCTTTGAGAAGGAAAAAAGTAAGATACACTGAGAAAACATTTGGCTGTCATATGCATATACATATATACATATGCATATATGTATGCTGTCTATATGTAAAGAAAAATACTGCAGATAGGTCAGACCTCTTAGATTTGGAGATGGGAAGACCCTCTTTTATGTATTTACGACCTTAACTCCAGAACTAATTGAAACCACTACCGGTTTATTTTTCTTGAATCATTCATTTCCCCTGAATAACTTTCATTCATACTCACAAAAAGGAAAATGGCTAACACATTTTAAGCTAGCTAAATGTGAAAAAATTAAGTATTCAAATAAAAGATCCCAAACTACCAAGTTGCAGCAACAGCAAGTTTCTGTAACACATTTCTTGGTATGCTGTAATACTAAGTTTAAACAATGATGTTTCTTCCCCCAAAGTGGATTGTAGACATAAGAACTAGTTTTTCTTGTTGAGTCAAGCAGTATGGAATGAAGGACTATGGTCAAAGACATAGCTATAAAGGCTATATCCAGTCCATATAAACACGTGTGTGGTATTTAGTGATACTTTCCTCACACCAAAAAATACATATACTAATACATAAAACTGATTCCTCAGAAGAAAAGTTTATAATGATATTAATTTGCACTGCAAATACAGCTCAACTGTAAAAATTTAGAGGGTTTGGTAATCCCAGCAATTTCTGTAAGTGGTTATTATTAGGAATGCGGTCTAAACTCATAGGGAACCTTATATTTCTAAGTCGGCCTAAAAAATTGCTTTGATCATTCCACATTTTCTTCATATAGCAAAAAAAGATTTAATGAATCCAGGGTATTGTTGATATTATCTTGAAACCAAGTTTTAACTTATTAACTATTTTAAAACTATAAGTTAAAATTATATATATATAAAGAAAAGGTAATATGCACTTTAAATTTCAAGAAATTCATGTAGATGATCAGATAACATGTTTTAAACAAAGGATAATAAAAATTAAAAACTAGATAATCAGAAATGCTATATTAACCTATTGCAAAAGTTGCCTTAACTCAAATTCTCTATGAACCAAATACATCTCTTTTAAGATGATAATTATAATGTTAATCATGAAACATGGAAAAATCTTGAAATGTCTTTGGCATTTTTTAAGAAGGATAATTACATTCAGTGTAATCTCTTACAAGCATATTTTATTTCATTCTAACGCTATGGAAATTGGTTATCTGTGCATGATATATAGCAGGTGTTGGCAACCTAAGGCTGTTTTATTGCAGGGGGATGGTTTAAGGATCAGCCACTGCTTTCTCTTTTGCATTACTTGGAAGAGCCTGCTCCCTGCTCTTTGCTTCCACATCATGACATGTTGCTCCTTATCTTCCCACCACCTATATTCACAAAATCAGAAATATCATCCATAACCTCTGTGTTTTTAAAAATTGGCATGATCACCTGCTAGTAATCATGCATGAGAGTAAAGTGGCATGCCACTTTGGAAAAAGCTGTCATAGATGATAACTTCACACTGATAAGATTATTTAATTATTCCAGATCTTATCATGCCCAACAATTATCTGCTTCAAAAAAATGCACTGTACTTAAGAATTATCTATTTCAAGTGAAAGTCATGAAATCAGTTTGATAACCAAATTTCTGGGCAGGTATTTTAGTAGTACTCTTCTTCCTCATTATAAATGGTCTAACATGAGTACTTACACATTGATTTCATAAAATGTCTCTTGAACAAAATGAAACTTCAAATGTTGGGAAAAAGAGGAGCATCACATTTAACCTTAGGTCCAGTGAAAACTGATGAACTGCTAAGAAATACATTATTTATGTCTAGACTATTAATAATCTGGGCACAATACTTCCAAGATAAAACCCAAGAGCTATTGTAACTATTTATAACTGCCTACTACTTGAATTTTAAGTTTGGCCTTATTTTTCTAGAATATTTGTGCCTATTTTTTATAATTTCCCATAAAACTTCTCAAGACCAGGACCTTTATAAATGCAAAGATAACTTAAAGATCCTAAATCAAAGGGAAACTAAGACCATTGGTAGGATATTGTATTATTCAGTAATTTGTCCAAAGTTATTTTTAAAACAGCCCTTAGCTAACTGGGGAAAGAAATCTTACAAGTAAAACAAGGTCAAACTCAGAGAATAAGTTTCAGATTACAAACATAAAGATTACTGACATTTATAGAAAACCTTTATTTTTCCCCCTTTTCTCCTTCTCCTTGATATGTCTGGCTAATTTTTCATTGGCTTTACTCTAAATTTGCAATATCCATAGAACTTAAGAATAGAGAATAAAAAAGAGAATTTAAAACTCTTCATTATTTTTTTTGCCTTTCAGTAACTCCGGCAAAAGAGTTTGTGTTGGCTTTTGCATTGTGTGTAGATTTCATGCTTTTCTCCTATTCCAACACCTAGAATAATTGGGCCTGATGTTATTTAAGAGGTAAACATCTCCTTTTGAATAGAACAAAGGTTAAACTGCAGGTGGAGAAAGGAGACAAAGAGAAATAGTCACAAATAAAGCTTAATTTTTCCTCACTCATACTTACTCATGGCCTTTATGCTGAAGAAGTAATGAGTCATTCAGGCAGTTAATACTTGCTGCTGGGTTAAGGTGCAATTTGCAGTAGGCAACAGGGAGATACTGGAAACACAAAGATGAGTAAGACGTGGGCCCTGCTCTCACAGAATCCAAAAATATACAGAAAGAGACATGAAATTCTGTGATAACTGTTATGTGGACAAAATATGAAAAAGGTAACAAGAACAGACAGAAAGAAGAGATCAAGTTGCCTATCTAAAAGGAAATAAAGCCTGGGGCAAATTTTATGGAGAGAGTCATGTAAGAACTAGACTGTAAGGTAAGAATTGCCTCAGATTTACTAACTCACTGGAGATGAACCTTCAACTTCCTTCAAAAGATCATAAAGGAGTAATCTGGTATTTGTATATGACCAATTGAGAAATCTTTAATACTCAGATGGAATGATCTATAATAACTGAAATAAGGAAGTTTCCGTGCATAAAATAGGCAATTAAGAAGAATTAAGATCATGTCATATTCAATATGTGTGCAAATACATGCTGTGTGGTGGAGGAAAGAGAGAGACATGTGGGTGGCGATTTCATACAGTGTTTAAGTAATTGAGGATATTCCTGAATAGGATACTTTAAATAGAAAACAAATTATGTCCATTTAGCACCTGAGATACAACAGCATTTGCTTATTTTTTAAAAATCACAGAATTATTCAGTCTACTGTCATCTACAAATTTGAATTTATGGAATTTGATAGCTGTCTTATACCATCCTGCGTTCACGGCACCTCCAATTTCAGTTTCAATCAACATTTTTTGAGTTCTCATACTGGGCTGCTGAGTTCTGCTGGAGGAAATGTAACAATCATGTGGACTGGTGCCACTACAAATTTATGGTTTCCAAGCTCTCAAAACCACTCAGCAATTCTACATTCTGCTGGTCAACTCCCTCTGCCACTTCCTATAGCAGCTCTTCCAAATTTTACCTCCTGTCCCAAGCGCCCTACCCAATTCTTTCCTTGCCTCAGGCTCTTAGCTCAAAACGTGATTGGCTTCAAAGATCAATTAGGGGACATCAAGCCTGCACTCTCTCAACTTCTAATATCCTACAAACCTACAAATGTTTAATCAGCATCTACCCTCTTTCTCAGAGCTGGAACGTATCCACCTCTCTTCCTCCTCAAGGTTAATTCCTCCTGACATTCTCTTATTCTTAACCATGCCTTCTGAATTCCTCCTGGACCTCGCTCTATGAATTTCCCCTTCTTTATCACTTACATCTCTCTCATTCTCTTATCTCATCCTCTAAAAATGGTTAAGTCTCCCCCACTTCAAAAAAAACTAAACAAAACAAAACTGCTCAATACACTATAATCTGAGTTTTGTCCCCCACCACTTCTTTTACTAAGAAAAAAGATGTTCTTTTACAAGATCCTCCTAAATGCTAAATTTCAAAGTGCTTCCCTCAGTCTTTAACCTTCATAACTATCTCTGAGGCATCTGATATCTCCTTGAAATTTGCTCTTCCTTTGGTTTCAAGTAAAAACTTTGCCTATTTTTCTGATTCCCTTTTTCATTTTCTCCAGGGTTTCTGTTTCCTTTGCCCACCCCCTACAAATGATATTTGTTGGGGTTCCCTCATGCCATAGTAATCCTGAAAGTATATCCACACCCAAGGCTGTTAACAGTATCGCCTAGATACTGACATCTCCTGAACATCTGGCTCAGATTTCTCTCCCAAGTTCTACCCCCTACATTCAATAGCCAGGTAGATATAAACTCGAGGATACCCCCCAAAATTCAAAATGACTTCCCTCATTCAGTGAATGGTACCACCCAATTACAATCACAAGAAATTTGGGCTATCCCTTTTCTCACTCTTCATATCAAATCATTACTTCTATCTCCTAACAATTTTTGAACACATTTCCCCTAATACTTTTTCCCTATCCCTGACTTAAATCTAGGCATTGTTATTATATCTCTTGCCTGGACCACCTGAACTGTCTCCCTACATCAGTTTTCCTAAACGCTGATCTCGAACTTCTCCCAATTGTCCTAATATGGAAATGTGATGATGTCACTCCTCAGGGTGGCCCTCGTCTATCTCTTCTGCTCCTTTTTTCTTTATTTTATTTTATTTTTTTTTAACTTTCAATCATAACTTTAACCTAAAAAAATAGAGTGGGAGGGAACCTTGACATTCTTAGAAATTCAAGTGTTGCTGTAATGCTGTGTAGTAAGGCTGGTTTGTCCTGGAACGCCGAGCTGTACTCTGATGGTCGTCAGTGCAGACGCAGCGGACGCTGCTGAGGATGGCTCAGTGGTGGGCAGGCGCTCCCTCCCGAGGAGGCCTATGCATCTGTCCTGGCTGCCGTGAGCTGGGTCCTCTGGGCCAGTCCCATGCTTGCCCTTTCTGCTCCCTTTTTTTTCCCCCATGATATACTCTAGTAACAAAGAACTGTCTCTATTCCTCCACACGTGTTCCTCTTCTAGCCTAGTTCTGTCTGCCTAGAGTGGCTTATTTACCTGGTAGAACGGATCACCTACTTGGCAAAATTCCACTTGCTTTCAAGTCTCAGGTCCGGTGTTTCTCCCTTCTTAGTGAAAGCATCTCTGGATTCCCTCCCCTCACCTCCTACACCCAACACACACACACACAGAACTGAAAGTTTTGTACATTACTTGTCCATTTGTCAAAATGACTGCTATCAACTATAGACATTTCCACATTATATTCTGCTTTGCTGAAATGTCTGTTTGCCTGCTATTTCGTGAGAAGGGCAGAAACCAGGTTTTCTTAGCTATGGAACCCCAGAGTCTCAAATGATGCCCGAGCCATTGTAGGAACCAATCAATATTTTTTCAAAGAAAAAACTGACGTCAGTCTTTTTTCTCTTTCCAAGCACTCTTCCACACATCTCCACGAGTTCTATTTCTAAAAACAGATCTGATCAGGTTACTCCCCTAATTAATCTGAAGGCAATGAGGAGCCTCTGAAGAAATTTCCAAACAACTCAAGATGGCATCCAAATCCATCTGAACCTTGTTTGCTTCCCCACTTTCTAACATGCACTCTCAAATCAGATTCCAGTAATCAGACTCTACATTGTTTTAAGCCTCCAGGCCTGCGCATGTGGGCACTGAACTCCTCCAATGTCCATGGGAATGTCACCCTCAGCCTTCAAGCTGAGGTTTAGACATGACATCTCAATGAAGCATTTCTTACCTCGCCACTCCTGTCTCAGGTTGAGTTGATTCACCTGTCCTCTGATGTACTTCCAACATAGCTCTATATGTTCCATTCATCTCAGTGTTTTAATTATTTCTTTAAAAATCTGTTCCTCTCACTAGGATGTCACCTCCTTCAGTATAGAGACTGTTAAATTTACCTTTAAATCTCTGGCACTTAAAAGCATATGTTTCAACTGCTAGCAGGATGAGTAACAGGATAAGCATGTACAAACACAAAAATACAAACACATTCTAACTCACGTTAGTTGGCATTAATCTGTCTACACTTAAAATATTCTCTCTATTCTTATCATTTTTGCATTGGCACTTTAGAAACTGTAAGAGGCTACACTCTAATTATAATTATTTTGAATTCAATGTTTTGCTTCCCCCGTAATCTTTTCTGCAAACAGTAATTTTTCAAAGACTGTTTTGGGAATTTTTTACCACTCTACTTCCAGCAAAAGGAGATTCTTAAAAAGTGTTTAATGAGCTAAATCTGTACAGACCCAAAATGATACGGTAAATGGTAAATTAGTTGGGTTTGAATTTCCAGATGCTCCTTATTATTTATTTCCTTAAATCAACTCAAAGCAGCAGCGCTTTGGCATTTATAAGAACACCTCTGTCCAAAAATGCTGTTTATAAATAGATAGCAATTTGCTAACTGATTTATCCCCTGGAGCCTATAGAAGCAATACTAATAAGTAATACTAATCATTACACTTAAAAACTAATTAGGAACAAGGAAAACCAAAGAAAAAAATGATGGTGACAAGTTGGCAAGGATTTCTTTTAAGCTGTAAGAAGCTCTCACATGACGAGTTTCAATGTTTCAAGGAGAAAATACGACATTACAGATCCCACTATGTAGCAGGATTAGTACCCAGGTACTAAACACATTCTTCAATAAATGAATGTAGATTGTTAACATGTTTTACCAGAAGAACAGCATTAACCTATACATACAAATAGCATGCTATTGATGTATTTATTCATTTGCTGCAGTATTTTATAAAGAATCTGAAGTGCAAGCCCAGGCATCTCTTCATGCCCAGATTTTCTACAACAGACATTCAGTCACAATGGAGCACTCAGTTTTCTGATTATACCCTGCTCTCTTCTGCCTCTGTTTTTACCAACAACTGCCCTTAAAATTACCTCATCCCCTTTTATGTAAATTGATATTTAAGTGTATTTTGAAGCCAAGATAGCCCAAAGTCACATCCAATATACCTTCCTTGAGCCCCTTAACTGAAGTGAAGGTGCTTCTACTTTCTTCTTACCTGCGAACTTGCATTTTTTCCACAGGAAAAAAAAAAAAAAAAGATCCAACACTGCTTTCTTAGACTGATATTCATCCTGTCTGTGGGTGCTTCTGCAATTTTGCTCCATGTGAATTTGGGAGGAGACTCCATTTTTGTGAGAAAAATACAACTCACATTCTTTAATTCACGTCCCAGTAAACTAATAGAGATCTTGATTTAAAAACAAACAAACAAAACCCTGTGCTAATAGAAAAACTATGGCTAAAAAAATTATACAGATATTATAGCATCTCCTTATCTGCAGCTTTTAAAAAATAGCAACTCATATTTCTTAAATGATAGCAGAACCAAAGAAATATGAGGCCCCTGGAAACCTTTCTTTGGTTCTGTAATTCTTTGGTATTTCTAACACACTTAGGTCAAATTAAAAAGAATCATAATTTAAATAAAAGGTTTTCTATTTCAACCATTTCTCAAACAAAGAAGGAAACCGTTTCCTTCCAGCCTGTACTCTCATGCCCTCAAAGAGTTAATGCACGTGCTATTAGGGAAAGTAGCCCTTAAAAGGTGTTTAACGAGCTAATTCTATATGGACCCAAAATGATACAGTAAATGGTAAATCATTTGGGCCTGAATTTATGTACTCTCATGGACCAATATAAATATACTGGAATTATTTCTAACATGAAAAAGCCCTCATTTAATCGTTTGTCAACTGGAGAAAGCAATTTCCCACAGCTAAAAATATTTAAAAATCTGATATCAGAATAAAATTACATTAAAATGCCATAATGCATGGATTTGGCAACTTGCCAAGGGTAGATACAGACTTTTGCAGATTTCTCTTTCAAAGATATACCAAGCGTTCTAACATTTCTAATCATTTGATAGTCAACTGCTGTAGGCAAAAAACTGTACCTAGTAATTCTGTACTGTCGATATTTTAAACTATTTCATAAACATTGCTCATACAGTATGTCTAATAGATTTTGCATACTTTTTCTTATCAGAAACTTCTTTAACACATATAATCTACTGAAATTCTCCAACTAAATTAAATCATAATAGGAATGAAACTGACAAAATCTTTTAGTTGGCCTATTTTACCTGGAAAAACCAGTAAAATGAAGCTCATGACTCTGAATCTACATATATATTGAAAATAAACATGTTTAATATTCAAGTAATTTAGTTAGACTTACAGACTGATAATTTCACTAACTTTTCTATATTTAAAAATGCAAATGTTATAAAGAAGTATAATAACATTTTAAACATTGCTTTAGAATTTATGCACTTTCAATCTAAACCCACCAGAACCAAGAAAAAAATGGCATTAAGTAGAGAAAACGGTTGCTTCATTACCAGAGTTTCACAAAAGTATTTTAAAAAAACAGTAAATTAGTACCCAATTTGCCATATACATTGATATATTCTAGTTTATGGCACTTGCCAATGATAGATTAAGGAATATAATTTAGATTTTAAAAGCATGCAAGAAGTGTACTTGTCAGATAATTTTCTACTCTGTCATTGCAAATTAAGAAGTACATGTAGGATAAATACATCAAAAACAAAACAATCAACTTAATAAAAGCAAATGGTGACAAGCAGAAGTATATTTTTCTGAGACAACAGCATCTCAGATACCTTCTCTCTCAGAACTGTTAGAACTGGACAAAACTTTGAATTTCATAAAATCCAGCACCAGATAGGGCAAAACATCTTCCATTTTATCTCCCTACCAAACCAGCTTACTTATTAATTTCTCTCATTAAATAATTCTAATTCAGACAATGATTACACTAAAAGCCCAGACTTCACCACTACATACAATATCCATGTAACAAAACTGCACTTGTACCACCTAAATCTATTTTCATTGTTAAAAAATGCTAACTGACCAAATTTCCTTCATTCTCCCACTTACTTTCATTTATTAATACTTAGAAATGTTAAGAAACGTCTTACAATGTTTCAGATGGAGAAATGAAGGATATAAAATTTTTAGTCCCAGTTCTACAAAGTGACATCAGATAATGAGAATTATTATAAACAGTGAGGTCAGTTTTGAAGTTATTTGAAATCAAAACTTTAGATGCCTCAGTTAGTTTCCAAAGGGCATTTTTAAAGGACAGCGAAGGAACCACTTTACTTATAGAATATACCACTAAAAAACCTCAGTTGCCTAAAATAATAATAATAATAATTCTTTATACTTTAGAGACTATTGCTATAAACACTGAGAGAGAAATGTACAAAAATGGTAATATTTTTTGTCTCACTATCATTATAGTAGGATATATTAACAGGGGTTTCCCTCTCCCAGCTAAGTTCTTGGAATGCCATACCCTTCCCCTAGTCCAAGTGGCAAGGGCAATCCACCACCCTACCTCAGAGAAGTCATCCTAGGAACACAAGACTCAAACTCTTCTTTAAGTTTCATAAACTCAGGCTTTTGAGTTACAGTAAACTGGCTTTTAAGCTTCAAAGGCATTAAAGGCTAAAGCTACATGGCTTATGCCATCACTCAAAGATCTAGAAGCCTACTGGAAAGTCAGTCATTCTTCCCATGCCCAAGACTACATAAAGTTTTCCCACAGACGAGGAAAGAGAAATTCAGAGAAACTATCCTGGAGTGTGTACACTAGAAAGGTAGGCCAGAGCCCCCCGCACCCCCATATAGGTTCCAGAAGAAAGAGATCTGTGAAACTTTATCTAGCACAGGCCAGAAAAGCAGTGTCTTAGTCTATTCCTGCTACTATAACAAAATACCTTAGACTGGATAATTTATAAATAACAGACATTTATTTCTTGCAATTCTGGAGGAGGACAAGTCCAACACCAAGGCACCGACTGATTCGATGTCTAGTGAAGGCTCACTCTCTCTGCTTCATAGATGGTGCTTTACAGCTGTACCCGCACATGGTGGAAGGGTACAGGGTGCTCCCTTCAACCTCTTTCACAAAGGCCACTAATCCCATTCATGAGGGCAGAGACCTTATAGCTTATTAACTTCCCAAAAGGCCCCACTTAATAGTATCACATTGGGAATTAAGTTTCAACATATGAATTTGGGAGGAACACCAACATTCAGACCATGGTAAGCAATAAGAACTCAGAGGTTTCCCACATCCGGCATGAAATGGAAGCAAAACAAATAACAGCTGAGGCAAAAACATCCTCTTCTCTTTCCCACTACACCCCTCTCCCTCATCATACAAACTGAAAGTTTCTGTTTAGAGAAAATTGGCATGAACATAATTTTGAAGACCTTTCTTCACAGAAAAATAGAAAAAACTTACA
>RJWJ010047781.1:0-10836 GCA_004363605.1 Indri indri | reverse complement strand
AGGGGTGCAGGTCAGGGGATTCGGACCTGGGCGGCTGCTGCTGTCAGAACTTGGAGCCGCAGAGAATACACAGGTCAAATCCCTAAACTCCGGCTCGAAGCACAGACCGAAGCCCAGAAGCTGCCAGGGCCACACGGCAGGTGCCCAGCTCTCAGGACTTGGTGGCCAGAACCACCCTCCAAGTGGACTCCTTCAGCTCAGCGCCTTATGACGTCAGCTTCAGGACGCGCAGCTCAGAGCATGTCTGGCAAAAGGCAGGGCGACCACTGGAAAGCAAGGGCCCATGGGAAGTGGAGGGGCCCTGAAGGTCACCGTGGGCCCCAGGTCAGGGAAGGTGCGGGGACCGGAGCACAGGTGAGTTCTGACCTCCACCCGCTTGGCGCATCCAGAGGGTGCCCAACCCCCGCCCTTCTTCCCTGGGTCCTGAGGGTGTAGTTGGGGTCCCCGCACTGGCCCCCGACCCTGGACTAAGGAGGAGCACGGTGGGAGCCCGGCAGCCAAAGCCCGAAGCTCCCCCACATTCCCGGAGGAACAAGTGAGCTGGTGCCGCCCCAGAGACTTGGAAACGCTCTGGTTCTCCCTGACGCTCCCAAGCTGCTTCTGACGTGGTTGTCATGAGTGTAACCCGGAGCGGATCCAGCGGCAGCTGCTGTTCCAGATGTGGGGTCCTCATGGGGACTGCACCAGGCACCTGGCAGCCCGCACGGAGCAGTTTCCCCGCCGTTCCAGAAACGCAGGATTCCTGGGATCCTGGGGCTGGTTGCTGATGTGTCTCCACCACCTCCTCCCAGGCTCCTGCCAGCGCCCTCTGTGCCACGGTCTGGTCCACAGAAGTAGTTGTCACCTCACGATCACCTGGGCCACACATGGGCCATGCCCAGGGGACCTCACACCACAGGACCAGAGCCAGGGCATGGGGCATCTGGGCTGCCGGAGGTGGGGGACGAGCGCCACCACGTAGTGTGGCCTCCCGTCAGAGCTGTGTGTCAGGGCCAGTGGCTGGGACTTGTCAGGACACCCCCCAAAAGACAAGACACCCTGCCACAGCTTGCACGCCAACCGTGAGGAAGGAGGCGAGGGTCTTGGCAGGGCTTTGGGTGTGGAGGGAAGGGCTCCGCAACAGAGTGGGTCGGCTGTTCCCTGGGCTGGCAAGAGAGTAGGGACAAAGTAAGGTCAGGCCCTTGCGCCGACCCCTGATGACCGAGGGCATCACCGGTGCCCAAAGGGTCGGACGGAAGGGAATTCCATGCAGGCGGCTCCAGGGGGAGCTCTGGCAGAGGACCTGCAGCAGGTGACGTCCTCACTTGGGAAACGACTCCTGGCTGATGCCGGGCCGGCGGCTGCGGACACCCGACAACGGGACACCGTATGACAAGGTGGTCCGGCTGCCTCATCCTCCGCAGGAGAGAGGGACCCGGCACCAGTCCTGGCCCCATCCCGACTCCCCAGAGGTCTCAGCGTTGGGGCCCCGCGGAGCACAAGTCCTGGCCCAGGAGGTGGCTGCAGCAGGCAGAAGGGAGGCAGCGAGCGGAGTCCATGGGGGCCTGGTCTCATCCGAGCCCACCCGAGCCCCCTTGGGGGCTGGAGAAGCCCAGCAGGGGCCTGCGTCTGGCGGGTGAGGGGCCTGGCTGCACGGGGCCAGCCAGGCCAAACGGCACCAAAGGAGATGGTCAAACGCCCATGTGAGACGCATGGTGATCACTTCCAGGGGTTTACGATCTCTCCGGAGCCGGCGGCCACGCCCCCATCGGGAGGCAGTATTTCACCACCAAGGACGCGGCCCTGGGCATTTACAGATGGTAATGAGGCTGTCCACTGCGCCAGGTCACCATAAATAAGCAGAGAAAACTGCTGAGTTTCACGCAATCCCCCGACTGCCTGGAAGGCGTCATTATTTTAATAAAAAACTAATCAGCCGCAGACCCAGCATCCTGCGTTGGTGTTAATTACAGACAGGCCGTGGGCGCACAGCCCCCCCACCCATGCAGCCCCCCTGCGCCCACACGGCCCCCCACCCGCGCAGCACCCCTGTGCCCGCACAGCACCCTGCTCCCCACAGCGTGATCCTGGTGCTGTCCTCTCCCCTCAGCCCCAAGGACACACTGGGCAGACGCAAAGGCCAACACCTGTCAAGCCTGAAATTTTGCCTCATAGTCCCCAAAAGCAAGGGGGGCAAGGACAATGGGACCCCCAAAACAACAGATCCCTTGAAAAGGACCCACGAGGCCAAGGCGCATCCAGCGCAGCCTGCAGGCTGGGTTACGTGTCCGACATTCACAAATGCACGCACAGCGCCGCATGAGAACATGAGGGGACCGTCGCGTACAATGTTTCCAATCAACAGGTACCCGAGGTGCAGCTGTGATCGTGGTGGTGGGGAAGGGGCCAAGTGAAGTGAGGCCAGGTGTGGAGGCTCACACCTGCAGTCCCACACTCCGGGAGGCTGAGACAGGAGTATCACTTGAGCCCAGGAGTTGGAGGCTGCAGTGAGCTAGGCTGACGCCACGACACTCTACTCAGGGCAGCAGAGTGAGACTGCCTCAAAAAAAAAAGGGAATTGAAAGAAAGGAGAGGTGTTTTCTCCCCTTAAAAATAAACGTGATAATGACACGACAGGACCCTGGGGTCACCTTCCCACTATCTGCTCTGACGTCACGACCCACAGCCCGTGGCGCTTCCGCTCTGAGCAGCAACGCTCCTTCCTACACACAAACGTTCCTCGTGTTCCCTTGCAGTTAGACACGCCGTGCAGCACAGCTCTGGGCCAATGTAACGTGGGCAGAAGTATTTGGTGGGCATTCCAGAAAGTACCACAGAAGGGAGAAAACACACATGTCAGACTTTCTTCCCTCTTTCATTCTTAAGTCCTCTGTCCTGCCCCTTCATCCTGCCTGGAACACAGATGTGGTGCTGGAGGTGGAGCAGCCCTCTTGTGGCCATGAGGCGATAAGCAGAAGGACAAAAGCTACATTAAGGACGATTGACCAGAAACACAGGAGACCCTGGAGCACCAAGGACAGCTCACATCAGGTTTGCGCTGCTGCTTTTCTCCGGACTTTTTGTTACCTAAGAAATATAAAACCCACTTGGCAAAACCTTATTAAGTTGGGTTTTATGTAGCACAAAGTCGAACACATTCCTTAAAAATGCATCCAAGAATAATTGTTACCGACAACAGAACCAAATAAGCCCACTTGTAGAAAGTGTAAGTGGACTCGTTAGAAACGCTGCCTGGACCCTGCGTCCTGTGGGCACGTAGAGGACCACACCTGCCTTCCCTGTGGGTCAGGCCTGGCCTTGGACTTCGTTTGGCTAATGAAATGGGTGCAGAAGTGACGCGTCAATCCTGGGAGGCCACATTCAAGCACCAGAGTTCGACTCTCCGCCTGTCTATTCCTCGTCCTATGAACTCGGGGACACGTTGAGTGGGGACAGCAGCCCTGAGACCCTCCAAGGCTCTGTGAGCTCAGGACCGCTTGTTACCGCGCCATGGTCCGGCCTCCCTGACTAACACAAGCTGAGAGCGGCATGTGAGAGAGCAGATGGGGGAAAGGTTTGCGCGGGTCTTTATCTCGCAAAGCGACACCCGGGATAAAGCTCTGTGTTGCGCTGGATCGGGGCTTAGGCTGCTGTCGCAACCCTGCGCCGCCTGTTTGATGCGCACGGAATGCCCACGCCGGCCCCGCTCGACGGTGCCAGCCCCTCTCCTTTCCCCAGCTGCCTCGACCAGCTTCGATTGTCCCCTGGAGTGACCGTCCCTGGATTGTCCCCTGGAGTGACCATCAGGTACTGATTCGCTGCAGCTTTGCCCAGGATCTGGGCAGCCGCACGCGCCATCCACGCTCCTGTGAAACTGCTCCCTGTGCGGTCAGAGTCACATGGCACCCAAACGCAGTCCCTGGTACCGGCCACCTGGGAGATTGGCCGGGAAGGGAGGGGGTGGATGGGAGTCAGAGGGCAGCTTGCATGGGGGAGGGGGAGGGCGGGCCGCTTCCCTCTGACACCCCTGCAAAGGGCCGGGCCTCTGTCCAGCACCCGGGGCCTGGTCCTCCTATGGGCCCCAGGACTGGGGGAGGCCGTGCGCCCTCCTGGGCCTTTTCCTGTCTCCGTCCTTGTTACCAGGACGCAGCCCTGGCCCTGGGGCTGCCGCCATCTCCCAGGCCGGCTCCCCACTGCAGTGGTGGGTGTGGGGGGCAGGGTGCAGGGGCTTCCCTCCAGGCTGCAGCTCAGTTCCCCCAAACAGGGTCAAAGTTACAGCCCCCCAGCCCCACGGTGCTGGGCTCTTCCCACCAGGGGGAGTCCCGGCTCTCAGGAAGGTCCATCCCACAGCGGGAACAGAAGGAAGAATCTTCCGGACAGCTGTGCAGAGGAGCTGGGAGGGGCTGGCAGGTGGCCCGCCCTTTCCTGCTCACACCCAGGGCTCTTTAGGAACCTGCCCTCAACAGGGTCTTTGAAGTCACATAGCGGACGCTCCAGCCAAGGACTCCTGAACCTCACCTCAAGGATGCTCAGGCTGGTGGGAGCCTCTGAGGTCATCCAGGCCTGGCCCAGCCCAGAGGACACCCCCACTGCAGCCCCCCTGCCAGCAGGGCTCACCCCCGCAATGGACCCATCTCCCATCCAAGCCGGACCTGAGGCCCCCTTCCTCCCTGACGCCAAAACCCCCACCCCATTCCATAGCAGCTGACCCCGCATCTGCCCCCCAGGCCCCCAGGCGGGTCAGCTCGCTG
Source organism: Indri indri (assembly GCA_004363605.1). Taxonomy (NCBI): domain Eukaryota; kingdom Metazoa; phylum Chordata; class Mammalia; order Primates; family Indriidae; genus Indri; species Indri indri. The sequence goes on along the minus strand of RJWJ010047781.1, from coordinate 6,106 downwards.
CCGCTGGCAGCCAGGCGCTATAGTGAGAGCCCCCGGTCTGCACCCACCCACACCCCCACCTCGAGGGGCTTGCAGCCGTGGGCAGGGGAGCGCTGAAACTGAGATGCGAACTGAGGGGTGCCGGGGGCCCAGGAGCGCGGCTGCGAGAGACTTTGCTCCGCCCATCCCCCTCCCCCCAGCAGAACCCCCCAGCACCACCCCGGGCCCCTCGACCTGTCCTAGCAGGTGTCACAAGGCCTGCCACTGCGAGGACCAGCCTGGGGCGGGCCCAGTGGGTCAGAGCCCGGGAGGACCAGGGGACCCGTGAGCCCCAGCGGGGAGGTGGGGGGGCACAGCCCCAGCGGCAGCCGGTCCTCGCCAACTCTCAGGCCCCACTGACAGCCAGGGCAGCGCGGCGCCGCCTTCGAGGGCATTGGATGCAATTGGCTGCAGGAAATCTACTTTGCAATAAAACTGTTCATAAAAGTGAAATGTCGATTAAGCCTCTGTTTCCGCAGGAAATCGGTTTTTATGTCCCTGTGTGTCTTGGACGAGCAGGTGCAGGGCCTTAGGGGCTTCACAGGGGCCGTGCCCGGCTGGGCTAAGTCTGAAGAAGTTGCAGGTTAGCAGGCGGGAGCCCGACACCTCTGTCCCCCACCCTTGGCCCCAAACAGCTGCCCCCAGGGCAGCCTCCCCCGGGACTCAGCAGGACAGACCCAGCGAGAAGACTGGGGAGGGGCCCCAGGGAGTGAGGGGCAGGGGAGGAAATGACACCTCTCGCCCCCACCCTCCAGACCTGCTCCACCCACCTGGGGCCTGCCTGGGCTGTTGAGCCTTCGTAATGGCAGCATCCCATTTTCAGGGAGAGCCAGGACGCGCTCGCCAGGGAGCCGGGGCGGCGGTGGGGAGGCAGCTGTCGCGAGGCTGGCTCAGGAGTCCGGACGTGGAGGGCCCGGTGCCCCCGGGTGTGCGGGCAGGACTGGGGGCCCCATGAGGCGCCGGACACACAACCTAAGGAGGCCCTCGCGCGGGTGCCGCCGCACCGCAGGGCCCCGAGCGAGCGCCAGGCCTGGAGCAGAGGGAGCGGCGAGGGGGCCCCAACGCGGGCGGCCGTGGACGGAGGGTCTTTGCCGTCGTCATCACCGCCACTCCCAGCCGCAGGGCCCTCTCCCGCGGGCCTCCCCCGTCCCGCGGCAGGACACTGCGGGTCTCGCGGGGCAGAGGAGGCGCAGACGCCCCTCGCACGTCACGTGCCACCAGCACTGAAAACAGAGAGGGCCGGAAACGCAGGCTCGGGCGCTCACAGCAGGACGAACCGCGTGGCCACGGGGTCTGCAGGGGGCGACGGAGGGAAGCGGACCTGAGGCTCGTCGAATGCAGCTGGTCCTGCCGACTTGACTTGGGGATCCGGTAACGACCTCACATGCGCGTAGACACCAGCCAGACGCTCCAAAGCCGCCCCCAGATCCAAAGCAAAACGAGACAACGGGCCTGGGTAGGGCTGGTGGCGCGGTTACGCCGTGGGGGGATGGGGGACGCGGATGCCGCGACTTGACTTCATCGTGGAGGTGCCCCGAGGACGAGGACGTGAGCGGCGGTGCCGGAGTCGGCTGTGGCGGGGCGAGTGCCATGGGGGGACGGGGCCACGCCGCCTCGGGGAACGGGCATTTCGAGACGAAAACCGCACGAGCCTGAGCTCTTGCACTGCTGAGAACTAGGAAAAACGACCCACCCGGCTCCCCCTCCCAGACGGGGGGCTCCAGTGGCATCCTGGAGAAATGCCCGACTCCACATGTGGGTGGAAATGTCTGAGATGCATCTGGAACTCTCTGTCACCGCAGCCCCTGAGGCTGCTGCCCGAGACCAGCAGGGTTCCGTGGAAAGGACCCAGGGGCCACCTAGAAGGGGCGACGGCGAGGCAGCTGGAGCGTCACGAGGATCACGGCCACGGACCGGGACACGTACGTGTAAATCCAAGCGCATGATGGCTCCACAAATAAAATGTAAAAGCGCTCGGGGTCTCCGCTAGGGGACACTCGGGCTCCCCCAACTCGAGCACCGGCAAATAACCAACGGGCGCGGACCGAGCTTCCCCAGCCCCCGGTGGGAGCTGAGCTGAGCCCCTGGGGTAAGGAGCGGCTGGCGGAAGCGGCACCACCGCGACTTAGCCGGCAGAACCCGCCGGCGAGGGACCGACGGGACAAACAGCCGCTTCTCCCGAACACGCACCACACGCAGGAAAGACCAACAGGGTGAGCCCTGTTTCAGAGCAGGGGACAGCGGGGAAGGGGGACGGTGGCGAGATGTTTGACAATGCGTCGCTGCTGGCCGTGACAGCAGCGGGGACACCCGGGCCCTGTGCGCCAGGCCGGGCGGGACGTGGCCCGGGAGGAAGAGGCCACGGCCTTGTCCTCCTCTGCCTGGACTGTGAGCCCCCGGGGGCGCCCGGGCTCAGATGATGTCAGAGAAGCTCCTTCTGCAGAGCCGCCTCTGAGCGCCCGGGAGCCCTGCGAGGGGAGGGGAGAGGAGGGGAGGGGAGGGGGGGGAGGGCCCCTCGGAGCTCCGTGGGGAAGGGGGGCCACAGGAGGTGCGAGGGGCGGGGTCTGCCCCCTCCGAACTCAGACGCCCCTCCCTCCCCTCACACGCCTGCGCCCCTCTGCAGGGAGCAAACTGCCCTCAGAGGAGTCCGCGCCCAAGACCAGAGCCCGCACGGGGGTGAGGCCTCTGCACCACAAGCCTGTGCCCGCCCGGGGCCAGGGAGCCCGTGCGGTAGGGGACGGCGGCCCCGGGCCAGGAGGACCGGCTTCTCCCCCCGCCACGCGGAGCGGCCCCGCGCCCCTCTGCCGCCTTCCGTCCTGCCCCGCGGGGCCCCGGCGCAGCACGCGCTCCCTCCCGCCGTCTCAGCCCGAGACCGCGCAACCTCACTGTAATTTACATGGCCGCTGGAGCACAGGATATTTTTAATAAAAATTAGGTACAAGCAGATACAGGGGATTAATAGCTGCATTATGATTTTATAGTTCTCCACACAGTGGCGTGGAAAAGACAGTCAGGGAGCAGAGCCATTTCAGGCAGATAAAATGGGGCATTTATTTTTAATGGAAAGAGAATTTCGGGGCTCACTCAGCCGTGCAGAGCTGCCGAGGCCTTCACGGGAACAGAGAGGAGGCCGCGGGCCGGGCCCGCGGGGACAGCGGCTTTGCCGGCCAGGGGGCTCCACCCAGTGAGTCGCCAGGTGGGGGTCGGCAGCCGCAAACCAGAGTTTGGGGAGAGGGACCCAGGAGGGCACCCAGCCCCGCCACCGTGCAACGTGGGCAGGTCTCTCTGAGCCTCAGTTTCCCCACCGGGACGAGCCCCTAGGAAGAGGGGCTGCCCCGCAGAGCGCAGGGCGGGGTGTCCTAGAGGCCACAGTCCAGTTGCCTCTGCTCCCTTCCTGGGGACCAGACACCAGTCGAGCACCCGCTTCTGCCTCCGATGCAGTCTCACCGCGCCTGGGGCCCGGCTGCCGACGCCACACTCCCATGCCCCCAGCTGCGTCTTCCTCCTGGCGTCTGTCGGCAGGGGCTGAGTCTGCAGACGCCACCAGGCTGGCTTGGAAGCCCAGAGCTTGAAAACGGCACCAGGGGTGGGAGAGCAGCCATCAGGGCAGCGTCTTCAAAGCCAAGGGCTGCGGCGGCGGGGAGCCCCCGCCAGGCAGCGCTGGAGGACAGGGCTTTGAAGACCGGCCACCCTGCCCTCACCCCAGCCCCCAGCCTCCTGCAAGGAGCTCTGAATCCCGAGGGAGGGGGAGCAAGGGGCCCCCCGGGAGCCCACCTGCTCAGTGCCTGGTGCACTCCGGAGCCCCTGGCCAGCCTTGCCCAAGCTGTAGCTCAGAGGGAGTAGCCTCGAGCTGGTGTTGGTCCCCGTGCCCTGCTCCAGGGGGCTCTGGCAGTGGGCAGGCTGGGCCCGAGTGCACTGGGGTCGGCCCCTGTCCCTGCACCCAGAGAGGAGCCCAGAAGGCCTTTCCCTCGGGGGCTCCCAGCCCAGCGGACTGAGAGAGCCCAAACCAAGCCAGTTGAAGGCCCCGGGACTGGGGGAGGCAAGGGGCGGGGCCCCCCAGACCCGTCCCACCTCACTGGGAAGTGACACCCTGAGTCACCTCAGGAGGCCGCCAGAACAGCAAACGACACTACATCCACCCCGGCTGGTCACTGTTTCCCGAGAGCAGTCTCTCTCCGACCCAACCCTCCCCCAGCTCCCCCAGAATGTTCCAGAATCAAGGAAAATCACGGACTTCTCCCCATGCCCACTGGGGGTGAGGCTGAAGGAGCGCGCCTCCTCCCTCGCCACGGGCCCTGTGTGCTGGAGCGGCAGCGGGCGCCCCGCAGGGAAAGCAGCCTCTGTGCCGAGACGTCTGCACAAGGTCAGGTGCCACCCCTGAGGCGCCCAGCCCCAAGGCCATGGGGCACGGAGGGGACAGCGTGTGCCGAGTCTCCCACTGCCCCTCCAGGAGCGACCTCACCACACTCCCAGGACACAGCAGGACACGCTGTGCACAGGGTCAGGGCCCTTGACCTGCCCGAGCATGTGGGGCCCCAGGCTTGTGAGGAGTGGGCCGCCGAGGGGACAGGCACACTTGGCTGGAGACGCTCCCACAGCCAAAGTGCATGGGATTTGCTCAACTCTCCATGCTCGGCGTCCAGAAGTTGCCAAAGTGACCACCAAAATCCTAATAGTGAACCCTGGCTCTGTAGGGATGTGGTCTGGAATCACTAGGGCCCCTCTCAAATGGGCTGTCGTGAGGCTTAATGTGGGGAGGTGGACCCAGGCTCAGCACAGGGAGGTGGACCCAGACCCAGCACAGGGAGGTGGACCCAGGCTCAACATCAGGAGGTGGACTCAGGCTCAGCACAGGCTGAAGCACCACCCCGGGGGTTCGGCATGCTGCCTGGCGGCAGGCAATGGCATTGGGCTGCTTCTACAGGAAACGGGCAGCACTTAGTTCTCATTGCAATGGACAGTCTGAATATGGACCGGTCTCCTCTGGCCACAAGGCCTCTGCCAAAATGACCATCTTTGTCGGTCAGCCTGGCCTTCCACACAGCACTGCCGCCGTGTGACCGAGAGCCCCGTCCAGCTACAGCGGCTCGTGCTTACGGATCTGCTCTCTGACCACGTCCCCACCATTCTGCAGCTGCCGTCCCCGTGGAACGGTGGAATGTCCTTCAAGATTCAGGTACAGACCAGCAGAGTGGCAGTGCCCTATGCGGCTGGGCGGGGACCTCTGGGACACGACACAGGCTCCCGATACCCACAGCCAGGACGCACGGTCCGAGGACCAGGGCTGGAAACAGGAGTTCTCCTCCCGTGGTCACCCCTAGAGACTCCTTAAGTCAGAACCCAGCCTGGGACCGTCCCTGCCTGGTCCTGAGACCACAGCTAGTTAGCCAACCTCAGGCCAGGCCAGGTCTGTGCCCACTGCAGCCTGGGCCACCCAGATGTGTTCCTCACCTGCAGCCCACAGGGTGCCCAGTCAGCGTGAGTCGGACCCGCCCGAGGGTTAAACTGAGCCCTCAGCGCCAGCCCGGCCACATTCCTACAGCACCTACTCAGTGAGCTAACTCGCCTGGGACTTGGGGGGACCACTGGGTCCTGCACGTGGACACCACGGTGGCAGCAAGCTTGGGGTGTGCCCGGCCCAGCCGCCAGGGTGTCACCAGAACGTCTGCACCCATTGATCCGTCAATCAAGAAAATGCAGCAAACCCTGGAGCCAGTGCCCGCCGAGGCCACCCCGCGCCGCGGCCCTCAGAATGGAGGGGCTCCCACTTCCTAAATCACACAAATTAATTTAGAAATCAGAGCGGCTCCCGCAGCTAGATTGCAGATTTCGAAACAGCTTAACAAATTACCAAATCCCCTTTAAGAAGACAAATTATTCCAACTCCTTGCTAGTGCCTGGTTAATTATGCATGCGCTTTTGTTAGGCGTTGTTAAATATTCACTAGCTGTGCGTTTGCTCTTGTGACCCGCGGCCTCCTTTCTGTGCAGCCGGCAGGCGTGCCCAGCACTGACCAGGCACCCAGGATGCTGGCCGGGACCACCCTGCAAGGAGCCTGCTGGCAGGTGCCCTACTGACCAGACCCACG
>RJWJ010047780.1:0-10841 GCA_004363605.1 Indri indri | reverse complement strand
TTCCTGGGTTAAGGCCAATATTTAAAAAAATTTCTAGTGTGCTTTGCACGTGGAAAAAGTAAACACTGTTTTACGAAACGTTGGCTTTGATTACGAACGTGTGAGTTTGGCAATGGCCAAAACTCACGTCCACAATCCAATTACCGTCACTCGAGAGGGGGCGCTCGTCACCCCATCTGACGGCTGAGACACCGAGGTGTGGAGGGCTCTCCCGGGACGCTGGAGGGGTTCAGGTCCATCCCCCCCTCCCAGAACCCCCACCGCCTCCTCCGAGAAGGGCGACACCAGGGACATCTCCACGAGGACGCCCCGAGGTGGGAGGGGCGCAGACCCTCCCCTGCGCCTCCCGGCCCTCCCTGCCTCCGGTCCCGGCGGAGCAGACAGTGGCCACATTCCGAGGAGAAGGTCAAGACTACAGAGAGAAATATTTCAGGAAACTCGAGGGATGTGCGAAAAGCCGAATTCCTAGTTCCCAAGACAGAGGTTCTGGTCAAGATCCCCCCGCGGTCTGTGGAAGCGTCGGATCCTGCCCCTTGGACGGCTGCGCCCAGCACCCTCGCGGCCGCTCCGGCCTCTCTCCCTTGCGCCTGCCCACTCGTGCGCAAATGCCAAGTCGCCAGGCGGGAGCCGGTCACGAGCAGGAGAGCTCTGTGCAAATATCGGCGGTCATTAATAATCATTAATTAGAATGATGAACAAAGATCGGGAAGAACAGGGAGGTCTCGCTGGGGCGTGGCTTCCCGGTGGGGCCCGGAGGCCCGGCCGAGCCCCTGCCTCCTGCATCCGGATCAGGCTCTGACGTCCCACCAGGCCGGCTGGGGTCGGTTCTGGGGGATTGGGACAGTCTGGCGGTTCTAGGGGTGACTCTGATGGGAGAGGCCCCGCGTTCTCAGGCATGAAGTGGGGTGTCCTGGTCTGCGGAGCTGCCAGCAGCCACCAGCCCCTCAGCTCACACGAGGACCCAGCCGTGGGCATCCGTGCGGCCGGGCTGGACTCCTGGCTCCTCCTTCTGTGGTGGGACCCTGGGGAGGTCACGTCCTGCCCTGAGTCCCAGGGTCCTCATCTGCAAAGGGGGAACAGCAGCGCTGGCCTCATGGCCACCGTGGGGTAGGTGAGACGGGGTCTGGGCGTCAGGGTGGTGCGGGCGCCTAGCAAGGTCACGTGGGTGGGTCTGCCCAGGGAACGAGCCGTGACCGCACCAGGCCTGGGCGGCAGAGACCAGAGGTGTGGTGGGTCCCCATGTGGTTGTCAAACGTCCAGGGCGGTCCTGACTGGGCAGCTCCTCTGTCCGTGGTGCTGAAACACCGTCTTGCTGGGAAATTTTGCTCCCCAAGCTCGGGAGGCATGCGTGCGTTTGGAGGGGAGGGCACGGGGGATGGGGGGGCGCAAGAGAGACAGAGACAGTGAGAGAGACAGTGAGAGAGACAGAGAGGGACAGGCTGAGAACCAGACACGGAGGCTCCTCCACTGGACGCTGTCGGGCGTCACCGTCTCCACGTCGTGGGGTCTGAGGAGCGTGTCTCTCATAGGGTTATTTGCCACTGTCCTCCCACCAAGGGCTCCGCCGTGGTCCTGCCTGTGCACGGCTCTGTCCGAGTTGGAGAAGCAGGGCCGGCATTTGTGGATACAGGATACAGGGAAGAGTATGTATCTATGTAGAATCGGGGACGTACAGAGCGTGAGCACAAACACACACACACGCGCGTGCGCGCGCGCACACACGGATGTGGCACAGGGCGTTGGCCACGGCAGTTCGGGCACCTGCCTAAGCAGTTCCTGCCGATGTCCGGAGCTGGGGCAGCAGCCGCGGGGACGGTGGGGAGCGAAGGTGTCTGCGAGGTGCGGGAGGACAAGCGTGAGCCGGAGCCCTGGGCACAGACTGGCGCCCGCCTGGACCTGGGGGCGGGGGGGCGTCACCTCTTCACGGGATTCCAGCAAATCCTTGTGGCCACGTTTCCCGATGGCAGGCGTCCCCAGGACCAGGCGGGCATCTGCTAAGTGCACTATGTGTTTACCGAATGCGCGGCTGTGCCACGTGTCAGGACGGGGAGAGGGGCGCTGTCCCGGCGCACGGGCACCGAGAGCAGGCACGGAGAGGCCGGGCCGAGGATGGGGCGGGTCCGGGCGAAGCGGAGGCCGGACCCAGGGCCCCTTCTGCCAGGCTGGGGGCTCAGGCGGCACCGGGCAGAGTAGGGTCAAGGCGGGGTCAACCCGGATTTGGCAGGAGTCGGGGGACAGGCAGGTGGGGGGCGGCACCTGAACTGGGTGGGACCGTGAGGGTGGGAGGAGGGAGAGACAGGCTGTGGCAGGGCCGGGCCCTCCAGGGGACGATGACATCTTCCTGCTCGGCCCAGGGAGGGACATCTCAGGCTCCGGCCCCCCGCCCCGGGGCAGAGAACCCCACTGCCCTCACCAGGCCCCTGGACGCCTGGGCGCGGCCACGGCCGGGCAGCCCCATCCCATGTCCCCGTGGAGGCCGAGCCTCCCGCCTGAAGAGGAGAGAGGAGAGGAGAGACCCTCAGATCAAGAGACCCCTTGGGCAGAGCTTTAAAAAATGCAATTAAATGGAAAATAATTAAATCCAGTTAAAAATGAGCCATGGGGGGAATGCGGGGGACTCCCAGCCGCTGTTTTTGGAGTGAAAGCTCGGGCCACCCTGTCCTGTCTTGGCAGCCTTCCCTTCCCGGGGCCCACACAGGCCCCCGGACCGGCTACCGGGGGCTGGGCTGGGAGAACTGCCCAGGACCTTGGCCCAGCTTCACGGGATGTCTGCTAATGTCTCACGGAAGTCTGAGCAGCGTTCTGCGCAGGGGCAGAGGCTGCGGGCCCCATCTAATCCCTGCCAGAGACTCTCACGTGCCCCGCCCCCCGCCCCCCAACCCCTGACCCTCGCGGTCTGGCACACACTCCCTGTGGCGCCACGCTCTGGGCTCTTGTCCCTGGGCAGCGGGAGCGCCCTCTGCAAACTCCTCCTCTGCCCAGCCGGGTCCCTGTCCTCAGGTGTATCTCGACTTGCTCCCCCTCTGTGGGGCAGGTGGCAGCTGGACCTCGTCCCACCCACATGCCTAGAGCCAACAACCCGCTCTGGCAGCGCCACCTTCCTGTCCCCCAGACACACCCCGTCCCGTCTGCACGGGGGCTCCCGCCTCCCAGGGCTCTGCGGCACCCCCACCCCGCACCCTCCCCACCGCCGCTGCTCGCGGCTGACTCTGCCGTGCGTCACGGTCCCCAAGTACGGCAACAGCTGGCTGAGCTTAATTAAGCCCACGGTGCCGGCTTCCACCTGGCGAGGAATTAACAACAATAACAAAATAGCAAACATCGCGGAGGGGTCTGCGAGGTGGGGCTGCCGGGCGGGGTCTCCTGCCTCTCCCAGCGGTGGGGAATGGCCGGGAGCTGCCTGTCCTCTGCCCCCTCCTGATGCAGCCCCGGAGGCCGGCGGCCGGCACGAGGTCCAGGGGTGGCACGACCAGGCCTCACCGTCCTTCCGCGGGGACGGTGGGTCTCTGTCTATGCGCGTTTCTGTGGCCGAGGCCCCCACATGCCGCGCCTCGGGAGTGGGCAGGGCCTCTGGGCTTGCCCGGGGGAGTCGGGGGGCTTCTCTCATTGCTGTCTGAGCTCCCGGCAGGGGGCTGTGGACAACGGTGGCCGCGGGACCCCGGCGCAGCCCTGGGCAGTGCAGCACAGCGAAGGGTCCCCGAACCCTGCCCCTCTGGGGCCCCGCCGGGTGGCTCAGGAGGGGACCTGCAGTTCCGCCCTGCAGGGCAGAGGTCTGGGAGGAACCCCAGAGCCACACGTGAAGAAAGAGGGGAGCTGGAATGCAAATCCGCGGTGCCCGGTTCCTGCACCAGACGCGAGTCCCGGGAGTGGGTGCCGAGGTCCACCTGTGCGCCCAGACCGAGTCCCGTAAAACTCATTCTTCATACCTTGTGCCCCGTCTGCTGGTGAAAGGGGTTTGGGAGATGCAAGAAGACAGTGGCAGTGTGGACACAGAAACAGCAGGTCACCGCGCGGGTCCGTGGGCGGCCGTGCTCCAAGCCCGCCTGTGGCGGTTCTGAGCTTCCTGGTGCCCGTGGCACAGAGGGGAGCAAGAAGGTTGTTAGTTCTAATCGTGTGTTCGGATGCTCAGGTTTGTTTCGAAAAACGGTAGGAGGGGAAGGAGTTTTCGTGCAGACGCTAAGCCATGATGACCTGACGGGGCCGGCTCTGATGCAAGGACATCACCCAACCCGCCTGGTCTCGGTTTTGTCTTGTGAAGCAGGAATAATAGCATCGTCCACCTGCTGCCCCGGTGCCGGGAGCCCCCCCCGGGCTGCTGATGTGCCACTGCGAGTTCCTGAGAGCCGGAGCCTGGCGCTGCTGCTGCGACCTCTCAGGTTCCGCCCGGCTGTTACCGATACTGCAGTCCTCCTGCACCGACTGTGTGTTACTGTGTGTGTGTGTGTGTGTGTGTGTGTGTGTGTGTGTGTTTGGGGGTTTGCATTTTGTCATTAATAAAAACAGGGTCCCTCAGCTCCAGGTGCTCGTGTTGTGCGAGTCGACAGATGTCCAGGCTGGTAGCAAGCGGGGAAGCCGGCACAAGTCCCCTCACTGGGCCCTCTCTTCCCACGGGGGCCTCGGTCCTTTGCACGGAAGGCTCAGGGACAGCAGGGAGGGGATGAGGGAGCCAAGCTCCCGGAGGTGCAGGCCCTGTCCCTGGCGTGGCCACGTGGGCTCGGCCACGGCTACGTGGCGTGGGCAAGGCTGAGTCTGTCTCTGTGACGAGGGCGCGAGGGAAGAAACCGGTGGACCAATCAGGCATGGCGGCTGCTGGGGACACTGAGGGATGGGGGGTGACACGAGCCCATCGTCACCTTCACACATTAACCCTTTCCATACTTGTTCTTCAGGAAAACCCCGTGGCTCTTATCTGTGTAGGGGTTTTTCACTATGAATTCAATTTTTAAAAACATGTATTTTTTTTTCAGAGTTTCCATTTCTTCTTCTGTCGGTTTAGGTAGTTTGTGTCTTTCAAGGAATTTGTTCATTTCCTCGAGTGTCACGTTTATTGGCATAAAGTTGTCCAGAATCTCACAGAACTAACTTGGGGTTTCTTGATTTTTCTGTTTGTTCATTTTCTATTGGGTCGATGTTGGCACTATCATTAATACATCCTTCCACTTTGAGATTCATTTGCGCTTGTTCTAGGTTTTCCAGGTGGAAGCTCAGATCATTTATTTTAAAACTTTAGTCTTTCCTAACACAAGCATTTAAAGCTATGAATTTCACTCCCAGCACTGCTTTGGCTGCAGCCCACAGATTTTGATATGTCGTGTTTTCATTATTGTTAGTTTGAGATACTTTCTAGCTTTTTTGTGAGTTCTTGCTTTACCACGGGTTATTTGTAAGTTTATTGTTTAGTTTCCAAATATTGAAGGCAATGTGATAGATATTTTAACGTAATTGATTTATGACTTTATAGTCAGAAAACATTTTGTATGATTTTAACCTTTTCACATTTATCGAGACGTGTTTCATGGTGAGTGATCCGTGTGCATTTGAAAACAGCATGTGTCCTGTTGACTGTGGGGTGGGCTGGGCCGTCCTATTCCCGTCAATTAGGCCACGGTGGTGGATGTGATGTTTCTGACTTTCACATCCTTCCTGATCTTCCGTCTACATCCTCAATCAGCTCCCGGCCTCAGGCGATCCTCCTGCCTCAGCCTCACAAGTAGCTGGGACTACTGGCGTGACCCACCACGCCCAGCTAATTTTTTTTTATATATATGTATTTTTTTAGTTGTCCAGCTAATTTCTTTCTATTTTTTTTAGTAGAGACAGGGTTTCGCTCTTGCTCAGGCTGGTCTCGAACTCCTGAGCTCAAGTGATCCTCCCACCTAGTCCTCCCAGAGTGCTGAGATTACAGGCTTGAGCCACCGCGCCTGGCCTCCCAGCAACTTTTAAGGTGGTCTGTGAGTCTCTGGTTTGGTAATTTGACTGTGACACTCTTAGGTGTCTTTGTGTTTACACTGCTTGTACTTCACTGATTTATGGGCCGGTGTTTTTCAACAAATTTGGAAATTCTTCAGTTGCTGTTTTTTTCTGCCCCAACCCCAATCTCTCCTCCCCTTCCGGGATTTGAGTCACGTACGTGTTTGACAACTGGACATCGTCCCACGTCACCGAGGTTCCTTGCGGTTGGGTTTTTAAAGACTTTTTCCCTCCCTGTGCTTAAACCTGGTTGTTTTCGTGGATCCATCTTCAAAGTCACTGATCCCAGCAGCCCAATCTGCTGTTAGGATGATCCAGAGACCTCTAAACTTCCGATATTATATTTTCCAGTTCAGGATGTTGTGTTGGATTTTCCCAACAGTGTCTGTTTAGTCGCGAGTTTCCATCTCCTCTCTCACGTCTTTCTCTCTAATTCCAACGTCTGCACCATCTACGGTCTGTGCTATTGACTTTTTTCCTTTTCTGGTTAAATTTTCCTGCTTCTTTGCATACACAGCGATTTTTTATTGTGTGCTGGGCGTTGTGCGCGCTCCGTTGTTGGGAGTTTGGGTCATGCTGGGTCTCCCGAGAGCGCCAAGTTTTGCCCTGGCGCAGCTCACTGGTGGCTGGGTTGGTTGGTGGAAGCTGGGTTTGGGGCTTTGTCAGGAGGTTCTCGAGCAATTCTCAACTTCGGGCCAGAATAGCCCCGCCCCAAACATGGCTTTCTGGGCTGTCAGTGGGGTCTCTCCACTCTAGCCACCTGGATCTCGGAGTCTCCGAGGACCGTGTCACCTCCTAACTCTTTAGTCAGCACGAAACCCTCAGTGGTCGTTCTAGGCCAGGCTGCGGAGTCCTGCGCTTGTGGCTCCAGGGAACCCGTGCAGAGTCCTGGGAGTCTCTTGTGCGGCTTCCTCCTCTCTGTTCTCCGTAAGCTGCAGACACCTCAGCAGCCCCGGACCCCACCCTCTGCCTTCCCCGCTGCGGGGCCCCCACCTTCCTGCACCGAGGCGTCAAACCCTCCCAGCAGGGGCAGCAGGAGAGGCCTGCTGGGCAGGCCTGGGCGTCTGTTCTGTCTCATCGAGTGGTCGTCACAGGCGGAAGGTGATCCCGCCGCCCGTCATTCTCATCGTGGCCAGGAGCAGATGCCACGCTCTGCCACCGCAGCCTCCTGCCCGCCCCCGTGTGCAGCACCACTCACGATGACAGCCCAGGCCCAGTGGAGCCCCCTCGCGCCTCCAGGCCCCGGACATGCGTCAGCATTGACATTTCCCTGCTCCCCTCGGGGAGCGCGATCCCAGCCCTGAGCCCGGTCACGCTTCAGCGGCATCTTAGCTGGCTCCTCGCGCATCCCCTCCTGGACAGAGAGTGCCGCGGAGGCCGGCGCTTTGCACGGCGCACTCCAAGGACTCTCGGTGGTGTCCAGCGCATTGCAGCCCCGGTAAACGTGGACTTACCTGAACTGTCCCCAAAGCAGAGGGGACGGCCCGCCAGCCGTGCTGGCCCCTCAGTTGGCCGCTGTGGGCACTCAGGGGGTGAGGGGAGGCCCCCCGACTGTCAGGGACCAAGCCCTTCACTCTCTAGGTGAGGAAACAGACCTGGGGAAGTTGGGTAATGTGTTTCAACTATGTCATTTATTTATTCGTTATTTAACCAAAAAAATCACATGTCAACCATGAACTCAGCTCCGGGGTTGGAGAGAAACTGCTCTGTCCTCATGAAGCTTCGGGCTGGGGTGAGACGGACATAGGGACCCAGAGAGCGACGTGTGCTTGGGGCCCTGTGGGCGGCAGGGAAGCCCCCAGGAGAAGGCAGGTGGTCCTGGGAGAGGGCTGGGAGGGGGGTGTCTCTCCCCTGCAAGGGCGTGTTTGGGGCCAAGAGGGCCCCCTGCAAGGATAGCATTCAGGGTGCACGTGTGGGCGCCCTGAGGATTTGGGGCAGGGCCTGGTGTGGGGGCTTCAGCGGGGAGCCACAGGAAGCCTGGGCAGGCTGGCGCGGCCAAACGCGCAGGCTGTGCCCAGCCCCTGAGGGGTGGACGGGCCGGAGCAGGAGAGACACAGAGCTCCAGGGGTGGGGGGCAGCGGGGTGGGGCCTCCTGTCGGGCACCCGGAGGGACCGGGGCTCACGGAGGGGAGGGGGTGCCCCGTCCAGGCTCCTGCCTGCAGCCAAGTGCGCAGCTGTGTCTGGCCCTGGGCATCCGCCCTCCATGCGGGGTGAGCAGAGGAGAGTGTGTGGCTGCAGCCCAAACACACCTGCACACGCAGACACGCACAGGTGCACACACGTGCTCTCACACGTGTGGGCTCACACACGCATGCACACAGGCAGGCACTCACGTGTGCACCGCCCTGAGGTCGGGGCAGAGGGGCATCATTTCGGGAGCTTCCTGAGGCCTGGGCCTTACACAGCACTCACGGCGCCCGCCTGGGTGGTGGCAGAGGCCGGGCCGCCGTGGCGCAGGTGGTGGGTGCCGTGCCTGACTGTTTCCTGGCACACCTGGAAGCGCCTTCCCTGCCGGGGGCACCAGGACCATGGCCAGGCCAGGCCTCCTGTCGGGACCGGGCGCCGGGCACCCCAAGCGGAGGCCTCACCTGCCCGCCTGGTGCGGAGAGAGCAGGGCCGAGGGAGTAGGCGGAAAACAACTGTTTCGAGGCTCCCGCCCCTCAGTCTTGCGGCCACTTCTCCGTCGGGGCAGGCGGAGAGATGGCTGCTCCCACGCAAGGTAGGCAGGGCCCGGGCTGCACCCTTAGGCACTGTGTGTGCTGTGGATGCCCCGGCCCCCAGACACCCCAGGGTTCCTCCCCCCCAGAGACATCCTCTCCTCCCCAGCAACAAAGGGCCCCTGGCACAGCCACCCCTCTCCTCGCTCGGCACCCTCCTCCTCCTTTGTCCTCCCCCCTCCCTCCCCCCAGGCAGGGGAGACGGAGCCGAGATCTTCTCTCCGTGATAATTATTGAGAAGTTCGGTGCAGAAGCAGACAGAGGCGGCGGGGGAGGGGAGAGCATTGAAATGCATGTGCACAGCTTGGCTTGGCAGCAGATGTTGGCATAATTAGAGAGAAAAAAATTATGAAATTAATTTGTGGTTCAATGTAAATTTCAGTGATGGGGAAAGCTGGGCTCTAGTCACCTCGTCTGCACAGAGAGACACGCACACGCGCGCACACACACACACACACACACACACGCACACACGCACACGCAGCTGCCAGGGACGTGGTAACTGCCAGGTTATGGCGTGGGGGCAGGGCGCTGGCACGGAGGGCAGGGGAGGGGCAGCGGCACGGAGCTCATCCTCCCACAGGGAGACGGCACCCGGGCAGGGGGTGGGCGTGGTGGGTCCTGGCCCGGGTGCTCGGGTATCGGGGTGGGAGCCCAGGGGGGCCTGGCCCCGGCTCAGGACGGCTCCGCGCTGGGGCGGTCCAGGGAGGAGCCCTGCTGGGAAGCTGCTGGGTGTGGGGCCGGGGCCGAGGCTGGTCTGGCCGGTGGTCTGGGGGCAGGCGCCCAGCCGAGGCCTCTGTTCCATGGCAATGAGCAGCCACAGAAAGCTGCGCAGCAGGGAAGGTGTGAGCGGCGCCTCCGGGCCTCTTGCTGGGCCTCCTCGCTAGGGGCCGCCTTCCCCCTGCTCTGTGCCCCCACCCCACTGGGCAACAGGACTGCGGGGCCCCTGGGGCGGGTGGACCCTCCCCACGCCCCCCAGGGTACCCCCCCAATGCTCTCTACCAGGCTGGGCTGGCTGAGTGACCCTCTGGGCCTCGGTTTCCCTGTCTGCTTCGGGAGGGCTGGCGGGGCTCTCCCTCTGCCGCCCTGGGCTGCTGTGAGGGAGGGCGAGGGGGGGCCCTGGCCTGGGGACGCAGCCCCCACCCTGCCGGCCTCTGCCCTGAAAAGCCCTGTCCCCACCTGCCCTGTGGCCTCTGGGACCTGAGCCGTCCCATGGCTTCCTCTCACCCTGTTCCAGGGCTCCTGGGCCAGTGTGGGCAGCAGGCGTCACCTCGCGTGGCTGTCCCCAATCCCCTGCCCCGGGCACCCCTGCCAGAAGCCTCCTGTTCACCCCTTCACCCCCATCCTCCAACATGCCGTCACCGGCCTCGGGCTCAGCACAGATCCCGGCCACCCAGGCCGCGGACACTCAGGGTTCCTCATCCTGGAGCCCCCAGCACGGTTGGACTCTTGGCCACCTCCAAGGAGCCCTCCCAGCCACCCTTAGGAACGGTGCTCCTGGTCTGCGAGGTCTGCACCCCTGTGGCTCTGGGCTGCTTCACCTGGGGCCCCCAGGGTGTGAGGTGGCCGTGGGCAGACACTCCGTCCTCTTGGCGGCCTGAGAGAACTTCTCAACATCGCGGGTTCTCTGTTGCCCCTTCTGGACCCGAGGTGGCCTCCAAGAGTCGAGTATCAAAGGCTGAGAGAGAGGCTGGGAGACGCCCCAAGGTGCACCAGCTCTGGGCAGGTGGGCAGGGCGGGTCCCGCTGTGCCTCCCTCTCGCCCCCTTCCCCCCCACCCCGCGCCAGCATCTGCGCAGCTGCTCTGCAGGGTTTGGGTGCAGCCCTGGTGGGGCCAGGTCTGTGTTTTGCGTGGCAGTTGGTGGTCTCAGAGTCACCCAGCAGCAGCTTCAGTGGGACACGTGAAGGGGGTTCAGTGTGGCCCCCAGGACCCCACCAGCCTGGTGCACAGAAGAGACAGTCACGGGGTTCTTGGTGGTCCACCCAGGACTGCTGGGCTGTGGGTGCGGGAGCTGATGCGGGATCCCAGGTCTGGGTGGGGCCGGGCCTCGGTGAGGGGACGCTGGTCTGAGCCTCAGTTTCCCCTGTTCAGTGGCAGTAGGGCTGCTGCCCACTCGAATGCTGGGAGAACAGGAGGCAGCGGCCAGGGCTCAGG